>CAUYSK010116374.1:0-30148 GCA_963575035.1 Avahi laniger | reverse complement strand
CAGCACAATTCACAATTGCAAAGATGTGGAAACAAACCTAAGGCACATCAATACATGAGTGGATTAATAAAATGTAGTATATATATGCCATGGAGTTCTACTCAGCCACAAAAAACAATGGTGATCTAGCACCTCTTGTATTATCCTGGATAGAGCTGGAATGCATTCTACTAAGTGAAGTATCCCAAGAATGAAAAAACAAGCACCGCATGTACTCACCATCAAATTGGTATTAACTGATCAACACGTAAGTGTATATATAGTAACAACATTCATCAGGTGTTGAGCAGATGGGAGCAGGGAGGAGGGGATGGGTATATACACACCTAACGGGTGCGGTGCACACCATCTGGGGGATGGACACGGTTGAAGCTCTGATTTGAGTAGGGCAAAGGTAATATATGTAACCTAAACATTTGTACCCCCATAATATGCTGAAATAATAAATTAATTAATTAATTAAAAAAAGAAGGCAATATAGCGGCTAAAGCAAGATGCTATGCTGCTGGCTTCAAAGATGCAGCAAAGGACCATGAGCCAAGGAGTATAAGGAATGCAGCTCCAGAACTGGAAGAGACAAGCAAAGAGATTCTCCCCTAGAATTTCTGGAGGGAGTGTGGCCCTGTCAACACTTTGATTTTAGCCTAGTGAAACTGATTTCAGACTTCTGACCTCCAGAACTATAACAGCATAAATTTGTGCTGTTTTAAGCCACCAAATGTGTAGTAATTTGTAACAGCAACCCTAGGAAACTAACACAGTGGGTAAGACTACATGTACATTAGCACAAATTGAAACAGTGGCACCGAATGGTACTGGTAGTCATTGTGTTCGTTACCACCATATGTAATTTTATAAAAAATGCCAGTTGCACTTAAGAATGTCTTCGATGGAGCGATGAAAATTATTAATATTATAAGTATTGACCCTTGAGTACATGGTTTCTAAATATATTGTATGAAAAAATAGAAAATATGCATAAAGCACTTCAGCTGCATCCTGAAGTATAATAATCGCCTCAAAGACAAATACTTGCGCGACTTAAAAACAACTCTTCAAGAAACACCATTTTTAGTTAGAAGAATTACTGACAAACTTTGGTTATTCAGATTTGAGGTTTCGGCAGATGTTTCTCTAAAATTAACAAAGCGAGCCTGCCACTTCAAGGAAAACAACTGACAGCATTTTTTGCCAATTATAAAATTCAAGTTTTCAAGTCAAAGTTAGAATTTTAGAGAACTTATATCTGCCCATGAGCTTGACAGCTTTCTAAAACATACTTTCCTGGTAAGATCAATAGAGACAATAACAAATGTGATTTTTTATATTGTGTCATGAAATATGACAATATTTGGAAGATCTGCATAACTCAGTGAAGCAGTATTTTTCAAATAATCAATGAATGCATGATGTCTTGAAATGATACATGGGTAAAAAATCCATTCCAAGTGAGGATAGAATAATGGATTTTTCATGTATGAGAACACAGTTCATTGATATGGTTTCAGTTCCTGTATTGGAACTAACGTCTAAGAAATGTGCACTTGTTCAATTTTGGTATATTATCAAAAATATCCACAAATATCTGAAAGGGCTAATAAAAAAACTTCTGTGTTTTCTGTGTTTTCCAACTGCATATATATGTGAGAAAGAATTTTCTTTCTATATTTTATCCAGAACAACATATCACAGCAGAGTGAATGTGAAAGCAGATAAGAGAATCTAGCTCTCTTCCGTTAAACCAGAAATCAAAGAGATTTGCAAAAACATAGGTCAATGTTACCTCTCTCACTACATGTATTTATTGTTGTGAAAAATATAGTTATTTTTATAAAATAGTTTGTGCTAACTTGTAATCAATGTATTATCACTTTTAAATGAATTCATAATTAAATATATTTAAATTTCTCAATTTTAACTTCTAATATGGTAAATAGTAACAGACTTAACTCACATAAACAAAAGTTCTCTTGGGTCTTCAATAATTTTTAAGAGTAAAATCGAACAATTTGAGAACTGCTGCCCTAGAGAAACTCTTACATATGTACTCAGGAAAATGTGTCTATTGCGGCTTTGTTTGACACAGTGAAAAACTGGAAACAATTCAAATACTCAAAAAGGTGAATGAATAGATAAAATGTATATATTCATACAATGTAATAATATATAGCTGTTAAAATGAAAGAAGAGTTACAAGTATTAACATGGGTGAATCTCAAAAACATAATGGTGAGGAAGGTATAAAATTTTATGTACAAGATAATAGGTTTGGCCGGGTGCAGTAGCTCAGGCCTGTAACCCTAGCACTCTGGGAGGCCAAGGTGGGAAGATCACTTGAGCTCAAGAGTTCAAGACCAGCCTGAGCAAGAGCAAGACCCCATCTCTACTAAAAATAGAAAAATTAGCCACGCATAACAATACTAGATTTTGTCTCTATATATACATATGTAGTAAAATTATACATATGAAAATGAGAAGAATGTCCACCAGCATTAGGATATAGTTCCTCTGGGGATGAAGAGAATAAGTAGGAAGAACAAATGGATTTCAACTGTATCTATAATACTTTATTTCTTTAATAAAATAAAAAGATCCAAAGCAAACTATATTGCAAACTATTAACATATGAGAATTTGGGTGGTAGGTGCATGGAGCTCTCTTTTGTTAAATTGTCTTCAATGTACATTTTGACAGTGCTGTCCTCTCCCAATTCATTATCTCAGTTATGAGGTCTCCAGAGAGAAGAGTGAGAATTGTACAAGGCAGAGGGGATCTCAGCAAGAGCCTCGCCTCTTCATTCTCTTTCAGAAGATTGCCATGAATTGTTGTTTACCTGTAACTCACGAAGGGAATTTCTAATTATATTATCTAGTTTTAAATAAATCAGTCCTCAAAAGATAGACAAGCAGCTTGATTAGATTCTTGCAAAGAGCCTAACTGAAAATAATTCTGCAAATTGCAAATAACTGCAAATTGAAAATAATTCTAATAATGATAGCAGCACAAGCCAATAACAAGAAAATGGCAGAACTGACATTTCTCCTACTCCTAGGACAAGTTCTTCATCAGCCACAATGAACAATCTAGTCAGATCAGACAATATCAGCCCCCAAAATTGAAGTAATCAGGAATATCTGTAGATCTGTGTCCCACATTATTAATAATGAACATCTCCCCAGGTCTATTATTTTCTTGAGATAATAACTTATGATCTTATGAATTAAGATATTTTTAAACATTATTTTCTCTATCTCATATTCTTTATATTTTGTATATGTTTATTGTTAATATATTACATAATATATTATACATAGTAGTATAATAGTATATGTACACAATTTATAAATATGTGAAATACCCAAACATACATACACTGCTTGTTCGACATTTTTTAACTGACAGGGGTGTGCAATTACAAAAAACAAAATCTGCTGGTCTACGCTAGTGGTGGATCCAGGCTTCATGGGGTCTGAAGGTCGACAATTTAGGGGGCCCTCTTTAAGAAAAAAGTTTATAAAATTACGAGTACGAAGTAAGATAAGAAGTGAATATGTATTTAGAATGAGAAATGAAATCACAACAAATTATAAATTTTTAAAGGCTCACAAGTACCACTAGAGTCATAAAATCCAGAAAAACAATGTAATATTTTTTCATTAACTTCCTCATACTACCACAGACTCCCAAAATTCTACAGGCAGAAAACAGCCTAATAAAACTTCTCGGCTGTACACACATGCTACTCATCATGAAAAAGGAAGGATGACTCCAAGGACAGAGCCTCAGGCCCAGAGAGTTATTCCCAGGCCTTGAAACCTCATGTTGTTTGCCCAACTAGATTTTGAAACTGTTTAGAACTGGTGACTCCCTTTTTCCTTCTATTTTCTCCCTTTTGAACAGGAATGTCTATAACTGATATCCCATGTCCATCCCACCACTGTATTCCAGAGCAGATAACTTGTTTTTTATTTTCACAGATCCACAGATGAAGAAAACTTGTGCCCTGGGATGGATCATACCCAGAGCCTCCTCATCCATACCTCATTTAGATGATTCATCTGATACTTGGTACTTTTGGACTGGTGAGATGTAGATGAGATTTTGGACTTAAATTGATGTTTTAATGAAGTGAGATGTTGGGGGACCTTGGGATGGTGTGAATGTGTGCTGCATGTAGGGTGGATGTGAAAATAGACAAATAATAATATGGTAGACAAATAATGGTAGACAAAAAATGCCCCCTGAGACTTCCACATTCCAATCCCAGGAACTGGTGAATATGTTAATTTACATGGCAAAAAGGACTTCACAGATGTGATTAAATTAAGGATCTTAAGATGGGGAGATTATCCTGTGTTATCTGGGTCGGCCCAATGTAATCATAAAGGTTCTTATAAGAGGGAGGCAGAAGGCTCAGAGTCAGAGGAAGGAGATGTGACGATGCAAGCAGGGGTAGTAGTCAAAGAGAGAGATTTGGCAATGCAATACTGCTGGCTTTGAAGATGGAGGGAGGAGCCATGAGCTAATAAAAACAGGTGGCCCCAGAAGCTGGAAAAGGCAATGAATAAATTCTGCCCTGGAGCTGTGGTCCCCAATCCCCAGACAGTGCCTCAGTACCGGTCTGGTCCATGGCCTATTAGGAAAACAGGGCTATGCATCACCACCTGAGGTCCACCTCCCCCCACCTCCTCCCCCCACCCCCGGCTCCCCCCAGCCCCTACCCCGGCTCTGTCCGTGGAAAAATTATCTTCCATGAAACCTGCCCCTGGTGTCAAAAATTTCGGAGACTGCTGCCCTGGAGCATCCAGAAACTTGCCAATACCTTGATTTTAGCCCAGGGAAACTGATTTCAGATTTCTGATCTCCAGAACCATAAGATTTTGTTGTTTGCATTGTTTTAAGCCACTAATTGTGTGGTCATTTGTTATAGCAGCAGTAGGAAACCAATACTGTACCCTAAAAATGCATCCCTATCAGGATTCAGAATTTTCTCACTTGTTTTACTGAGATATTCCAAAATATCTTTCCAAATGGCACCTAAATGGCATTAGTGTTTTATCAACATTTTGAATACTTTTTGTATCTTGTTTGCATTTGGGTTTCCTTCCAAGTCGTCGTAAATATATTTTAGAGCCCTTAAAATGGCATTTATATTCATGTTGCTAGCCATGAAAAGCCTTATAATGGGCAGACTATCCTATTACATTTAGACTCTTAAAGGAAGAATCCAAGTTGCCATGTGTATTTAAACTACTTCATCTATCGGATAAGTCAGAAAAGAAGACATATGATTATGACAATATACCGAAATAGTAAAAACTTCAAGTATTGTGGGGGCAGCCTTTTTTTTCAATTATTAAGGGAAGGAGCTGCATATTCTGCTAGTTCTTAATGTCTTTAAAGAGTGCTTGCAGCCCTTTGTCCTAACCTTTCTTGACAGCTACATTGTCTTACTGACTGCCAATGTTGTTCAATGGCAGTTTATAACCATTCAAGGCCTTGTTCAGTGTGTTAAATAAAGTCACTGAATAGACTGTTTCCAGTTGGTAAAAAAGTTAAAAAAAAATAGCACCCAATAATCACCAACTAATTGGTGTTTGTCACAGCCAATGCAGAATCTACAATAATAGGGTAGTATTTGTTGTCTTATTAATTTCCCACTTCATTTTACCATGGATTCCATTAATTCTTTGTAAACCAGTTTGAATAAATAAGTCACATTTGCTTATTAATTTTTATATTTTCCAAGAGCTTATGTAATAATTGATCAAATTCAGCAATTTATGTAATGATTCCCATGAAATTTTTTTTTGAAGAATGCCACTTTTCATTGTAACCTTTGAAGGGAAAGCCTTCCACTTAAAAATGTAATAACTACAACTACTTTTTTAGCAATTCAAAATAATGCTGAATATTTTTTCTTATCTGTTCTTTAAGAAATTGATTTAGGACAAGGCCTTTCTTTCCTGACTGTAACGAAGGTGACCCATTGCGGGTGGGAGAAAAAGGCTGCTTTGGCTGTGTGTTGTCCGCGCAGCTGGCGGGAAGCCAACGCTTTCTTGAAAGCTGAAGGCTCCAGTGACCTCCTTAGCACCGTCATGGTGTTCCCAGGTTGCGACAAGGACAGCGTTAGAGCAGGCTGTAAAAAATATGGCTACCCTGGTCAGCTGACTTTTGACTGCTGCAATTTTCTCCAAGTAGACCACAAAAGTGACATAGTTTTGGATGTCAGCAGTACAAGCAGTGAAGATAGTGATGAAGAGAATGAGGAACTGAATAAATTGCAGGCATTACAGGAAAAAAGAATAAATGAAGAAGAGAAGAAAAAAGAGAAAATCAAATTAAAAAAAAAAAAGAAAAGGTCTTATTCATCCAGTTCCACTGAAGAAGATACTTCACAACAAAAGAAACAAAAATATTAGAAGAAAGACAAGAAAAAAGAAAAAAAGAGTAAATCAAGAAAGGGAAACATCACAAAAGGGAAAAAAAGAAGAGGAAAAAGGAAAGCATTCTTCTACCCCTAATAGTTCAGAATTCTCCAAAAAGTAACTGAGACTTTGGCCTAAGCCATTAAATTAAAAAAATTTTTTTAAAAATTATGTGCCCTTCCTTGGAATTTGCTATATATTCTGCTTTGCAATAAATCACAGCCTTTTCCATATAGATATTTTTCATATGTGAGACTATTATCCCTCTGGCAATATATTTTTAATGTGCTATGACTGTAAAGTATTAAATCAGTCTTATTACTTGATAGCCATGCCCCAAGCTATATATACATACAAAACACATCATTTTTGGCATTTATCTCTGTGTATTTGGCTAGTGTTATTACTTCATAAATTGATAGTAAAATGACATTACTACAGTAAACACAGGTAATGTACATAGCTGTTAGTAAATATTGCTGGATCTCAGGTGTCCACTTTCCAATGATGAAGCTAGGTAGGGGGTAATGCTTTGCTCTTGACACTGAAATATTTAATAGCTTTATATACTAAAATGTAATGTACAAAGATAGTGAAATTCTTTACTACTGTTTTTAAATTACTAGGCTTTTTTAATATCAGGAGATGAAGCTTCTTTATTGGTCTTGACCAGGACTTTTTAAATTAATGGTGTCTGGCTGGGCGCGGTGGCTCACGCCTGTAATCCTAGCCCTCTGGGAGGCCGAGGCGGGCGGATCATTCTGAGCTCAGGAGTTCGAGACCAGCCTGAGCAAGAGTGAGATCCCCGTCTCTACCGAAAATAGAAAGAAATTAATTGGACAGCTAAAAATATATATAGAAAAAAAAATTAGCCGGGCATGGTGGCTCATGCCTATAGTCCCAGCTACTTGGGAGGCTGAGGCAGAAGGATCGCTTGAGCCCAGGAGTTTGAGGTTGCTGTGAGCTAGGCTGACGCCACGGCACTCGCCCCAGGGAAGAGAGTGAGACTCTGTCTCCGAAAAATAAATAAATGAATGGTGTCTGCAAGAAGTTGATAATGAAAATATTTATAACAAAGTTTCACTGTTTTCCGAAATGCAGAGTTTTAGTGTCTGCCTCCTTTGTTTTTGTAACAATTAAAATATTTCTTCCTTGTTTAGAGAGACTAATATAATTCAGCCTATTAGTAAGTCTTGCAAAAACGATGCTATATCGGTCAGGATTTTTAGGATAGACTCCTGGGTTGTGCCATATTGCCATGTCTTAAAGTGATACCTCAAACACAGAAATTTCTATTTAGGAAGACAGCTAAACCTTCATTAGAAATGATTTTTATTGTATTCAGTATCTAAATTTTATGAAGCTTGTTCCTATGAGTAATGTAGACAATTTTAATAAGTGTGAGCACATTAAAAAAAAAGAAATTGATTTAGTGAATTTTTGTTTGATTTTTCAGGTATTCCAAGTAAAGGTAGCCTTCTGGTACTTTGTGGAGTCTTCATAACTTAATATATTCATCCAGTCTGTTTTGTTGAAAAGAGTTTATAAGCAAAACAATAATCTTACATCTTGGGATAGACTAATAAGGATATCATAACAGCTTAATTTAACCATTTATAATGGCCATTGTATATTCTGTTTGATTCTCTGTAAATACTATTGGGATAATGATTTGGGGAAAATTTGTCTTTCATTAAACAATGTTGAATGAAATTATTGTTCATCATAATAGACCATAATGAAAGATCACAGTTCTTACTGAAGTCAGTGAATTCTAACATTGATATACATGTTCTATTGACCACACAAATGTGTTTTACTTTATTATTAACTTCATCTTCTACTTTTTCAGTTCTTCTTGAGGTGTGTCTGATACTTATAATCTTCTTTCCTTTCTTCTGCTGTCATTTGCATTATCTATATTTTCTTGGCTATAGTAGTTCTTTACCTTAATTTCATGATTTTTGATCTTCAGAGTGTTTAGTTTCTACTGTGATCTAATAAGAGAGTTTTTAACATGTTGAAACTTATGCCAGTCATCTTTCTTTCAGTTTTTTGTTTTTTGGTTTTTTTTGGCTTCCACTGGGATACTTTTTCCCTGTCGTGTTCAAATTTCAGTCAATATTTTTGAATAAAAATACACAAATTAATATGAAATTAATGTATTCACAAGAGCAAGTCACATTACTGCATTATATTGAGCTATGTAATTGTTCATTGTATATCAAATTACTCTTATACTCCATACATTGAAGTACTGATGAGTACATGTAGCTGTTTTGGCACTGGGACATTTGTTTCTTCAAGCCATTTTGTTGCATTAGTGGCAATTTTGCACACTGCTCCAAGCAGAACTGCCAAACTTCATCTGGACAACATGAATTATATATACTAAGACATAGTCCAATATGTTGAGATGCATAAAACATGAGACTTCACACGCATAGTCATTGCTTATAGTATTGGTACAGGTTTAGGTCTTACAAATGCAAGAATTCTGATATATTCTCTTTAATTAGATTTCCATCAAAAAATTAAAATGCTCATGGTACATTTATAATCAGTTATGCTGTATTATTGGTTTTATTTCTGTCAGGCCAGAATTTATTTTTGATTAGACATTTATAAGAACCAAACCCTCCACATAAAATTTATATGCCTGGTGACTGAAAGAACTTTCCAAAGATCAACTTCTAGCTCTGTACATTTCAAACCTTGTTTCTTCACCACTAACCACATGCTGTCTGTGCCAGTCACCACAGGTACATGTGTTATTGCAGCACAATCTTGACCCTGCACTTAGGGCAGAGTGGGCAGTAGGAATATTCCTGGAAAAGATTTCTACTATATTAATAATCTAACTATACACAGAAATGATTTTGAATCTCATAAATAATATCTCACTAAACCCGAACTCAATGCATCTCCATCCACTGTCCATTAAGCAGATCTTAAAAATTCTCACAGCCAGTGCAAGGCTCACCCAATTTGAGGGGAAATATGATAGAAGGAAAGGTGGAATGGAAGGAGATGGAAGTATTAACTGATTGAAATTAAAAGATCTTACTTCTACAAATATTACAAAAATCTATGACCATGGAAGCACCTTGCTAGTGCTCCCCCAGGCCCTTAGAAGGAGGCCATTTGTTTCACAGTAAATTCACCTCTGGGCCACACAGCAGCCAAAGTGATTTTTTAAAACTATAAACCAGTTGTATGACTCCTTTGCCTTATATCCTCTAAAGACTTCCCGTCCTTTGCTTTTAGAATAAAATGCAAACTCCTTACCAGGGCTTACAAGACCTTGCATGATCGGGTCCCTGTCTGTTAGGCAAAAGGCTGCCTGGGTGGGAGATAGAAGTCTGGCAGTTGTTAGCATAGGGATGGTGGCTAGAATGATGGCCATAGATGTGACTAAGAGACATATACAATTCTCAGCCAAATGAGAGAGAAGTTTTTTTCTCGCTCAAATGTGGTTCTTCTTGCAATAGACAAAGTTTTGAAAATCAAAATCACTTTTCTATTCATGATCGACATTCAAGAGAACAGACTCAGTCAGATCTTATAGCATCACACAAACAATGTGTGCCTAACTAAGAGTACTAATCTTACAGGGATACATTTTGATTCATAAATCAGCCTTTGGATATTTATTAACCTATGACCTCAACATTTCTCCTCGCAAGTGTCCCAGAGTTTGTTCCTGTGCTGAGTACAAGGAAATTTTAAGAACCTGTTGGAAAGTACCTTGACTTGTAACTTTTATTCCTTCTAGTACACTTTTAGCAAATAATATATAATATATAAAAGCCTGCTAGACATTGAGCATTAACTTGCAAATTTAAAAACCAACAACCAAAAGAAATCAGGGCTTCTTGGAAAAATGGCTGATTCCAGGAATAGGGCATGGAATGTACAAAATGAATCTGGAAACTCTTGTCACACCAAAAAACAAGAAAGTCATCAAAGACTACAGGGGTCATGTCAAAAAGACAGAGAAGCCAACCCGAAAGGGATGGAACAATTTGAGAATCAATAAGAATAATAGCTGTAATACACTGAAACATTAAATATGCTTTTAGTCCATGAGTTAATAATGATTACTCAAATATAATTTATTGGTCATTTTTGGAGGGTACCAGTGAACCATTCATTATTGTTGAAAACTGGTAAATAGAGGGCAAAATCAAGTATTTATCCTAACTTTCCTATAAAAACTGTACCACTCAATAAGCAAACAATAGATATGGGGAAGTTCAACTCTTTATGGAAGTATTCTAGCTTATAAATGAAAATGGAATGATAGATTAGGCATATCATCCATTTTGCAACACCTAATGAATTGACAAATTTATGCATTGATCATCAACACCTGTTAACATCACATACAAAAAAGGGGACTACAAGACATAATGTACATTTGGATGGAACAACAAAACACATCCATTCAAGTATTTTTGTTAAACAAAGAGAGGAAAGGGGATGGAAGAAGGGAGGGGAATGGAAGAAGAAGGTGGTGGAGTAAGAGGAGGAGAAGAGAAAGGAGGAGGGGGAGGAGGAGGTGGAGGAAGGACAGTGATGACAGCAATAAAAACAGAGGAACACATTAAATATCACCACAAGTGGCAAAAATCCAAGCTGTGGGAAGTTCTTCAGGACAAATGGCATGTTTTTTATGACAAGTAAATAATTTCAAGAAAAAAAATGAAAGAGAACCTATAAAGAGACCTAAAACACATATAAATTAATCATAATGTAGACCTTATTCAGATGCTAACTCAAAGCAACTTTAAAAAATTATGTACTCAGGGCTGGGCGTGGTGGCTCATGCCTGTAATCCTAGCACTCTGGGAGGCTGAGGCGGGCGGATTGTTTGAGCTCAGGAGTTCGAAACCAGCCTGAGCAAGAGCGAGACCCCGTCTCTACTAACAATAGAAAGAAATTAATCAGACAACTAAAAATATATATCGAAAAAACTAGCCGGGCATGGTGGTGCATGCCTGTAGTCCCAGCTACTCGGGAGGCTGAGGCAGAAGGATTGCTTGAGCCCAGGAGTGTGAGGTTGCTGTGAGCTAGGCTGACACCACGGCACTCACTCTAGCCCGGGCTAAAGAGTGAGACTCTGTCTCAAAAAAAATAAAAATTATGTACTCAAGAGAAATGAAAATTTATGTCCACACAAAAACCCATACACAAATGTTCATAGCAGCATTACTCACAGTACCTAAAGAGTGAAACAATCCAAATGTCTATCAGCTGATGAATGGATAAATAAAATGTGGCATATCAATATAAGGGAATATTATTTAGCAATAAAACGAAATGTAGTACTGATCCATGCTACAGCATGAATGAACGTTGAAAACATGATGCTGAGTGAAAGAAGTCAGTCACAAAGGATCACATACTGTATAACCCCATTTATGTCAAATGTCCAGAATAAGCAAATCTATAGAGACAGAAAGTAGAGACATAGTCGCCTAGGAGGATGGTGGAATTGGGGGGATGACTGCAAATAAGTAAGTGGTTTCTATTTGGGGTGATGAAAATGTTCTAAAATTGATCATGGTGAAAATTGCTCAATTCCATGAATATGCTAAAAGCCACTGAATTGCACACTTTAAATGGGTTAATTGTATGTTATGTAAATTATATCTGAATACAGCTGTTTAAAAATTATGACATTTATGAAACTATAAGAAATTTAAACATTGGATATATGAAGCTGTTAAAATTGTTGATATTTTAGTTTACAATGGTCATATGCCTCATTTTTGAAGAATCCTTACCTTTTAGAGATAAATATTGAATTATTTATGTTTGAAATTATGTGATATATAGGATTTGCTTCAAAATAATTCAGGCGTGAGGCAGTACAATAAAGATGAAACAAGATTGGCCATGAGATCATAATTGTTGAAGCCAGGTGATATGTGCATACTATTCTGCCAACATTTAAGAAAATTTTTTCCACTAGATTTCATTTCAATGATTAAAATAACAATACTCAAAAAAAATAACAATACCCCAAAGGGACCGATGTTGGGTCATTGTATACTAAAGTCATCCTATGAGCTGTGGCTGGTGTTTCACCTGAAAGGAGAAAATAGTCTCATTGTCAATCATCCTTGAACAAAAATGAAGACCGAAAAGGTAGGCTTTAGATTGGTTCCTTCCCATCTTTAGGACTCATGTGGTAGTTAGGGTACGAATGTAACTAGTATATCATTTGAAATACTGGGCCGATGAAGACTGGCTACACACACAAACACAGACATCTGAAAGCATCAAAAGCAAAAGGCTAATAAAACACAAAATGTACACATCATTAAAAATGACTGATAAATTGGATCATATTAAAATTTTTTGCAACAATGTTTTGTAATTTTACAAGTCTTGCAGTTCTTTTATGAAATTTATTAGTGAATACTTTATTATTCTATTGCAAATAGAATTGTTTTTATAATTTCATTTTTAGATTGTTCAATACATAGACGTCCAGTTGATTTTGGTATATTGGTCTTGTATCCTTCAATCTTATAGCATTTATTTATTGTAATAGTTTTTTTCTTAAGATTTTCTATATACAAGATCATGTCATCTGCAAATAGAAATAATTTTATTTCTTCCTTTTAATCTAGATGCCCTTTATTTATATTTTCTGCCTATTTGCCCTGGATATAACCTCCAGTATGTGTGGAATAGAATGGATAAAAAAGAACATCTTTGTTTTGTTTCTGATCTTAGGTGGAAAGGTTTTAGTCTTTCACAATTAAGTATGATGTTAGCTGTGGGTTTTTCATAGATGCCTTTATCAAATTGAGAACATCCTGTTCTATTCCTCGTTTGCAGGCTGTTTTATCATTAAAGGTTTTTAAATTTTATCAAATGCTTTTTCTGCATCTAATGAGATGATCATTTGGGTTTTGTGCATTCTCTTAATATGATGTATTACATAGATTTTCATATAAAACCGACCTCGCATTTCTGAGATCTGTATTAAACCAACCTGGCATTTCTTGGATGAATCCAACTTGGTCATCGTGTACAACTTTTTTATATGTTGCTGGATTCAATTTGCTAGTATTTTGTTGAGGATTTTTGCATGTACATTCATAGGGAAGTTGAAGGTTTCTCTTTTGTGATATCAAGCGATCCTAGGCATGAGTCTAACATTCTTGTCTTGTTCCTATCCTTAGGGGGAAATCTCAGTGGCTTATGACCTTTATTGTTTGCTTATATTACACGTAAACTGAGGGTTGATTGCAAGTCAGTTGCAAATGTGCTCAGTCCTTCTTAGCTTTACTCCATAGATCTAGATGTCTTCTCATTCTAGGATAAAGCCTAAGGCCTTATCTGGGCTATATTTTTCTCTTGACAGAGAGCAAAAACAAGAGGCCGAGCCAAACCACATAATCACCTTAAATTTCTACTTGGATGTGGCATATCTCATATCTGCTCATGCTCTATTGGCCAAAGCATGCCAGTGGAGCCCAAAATCAAGAAAGCATGGACCTGTACTCTTCTCACAAGAGACATAACAAGTCACTAGGCAGTGGATGATGATATGTAATCCTCTTACAGGAAAGGCGAGAATAACTGTGAACAATATTATCATCATCAACCCTATTAGGTCTATGTCTAATTTCCACTGCCTCTAAGAACTGTAGAAAATTATTAACTAAGCAATACATTCAATTAATGATCTTAACACAAAGAGACAATGAGACCAACTATTTTTTGTGACCAAGACCACTCTTTAGAAACTGTCCAAGATCACAGAGAAGACGACACAGGGAAACTTACAAAAATATTTGAAAATGGTTGGCCATGGTGGCTCACACCTGTAATCCCAGCACTTTGGGAGGCCAACGTGGAGGATCGCTTGAGGCCAGGAGTTTCAGACCAGCCTGGACAAATAGTGAGACCCCATCTCTACAAAAAATGAAAAAATTAGCCAGGCATGGTGGTGCACACCTGTAGCCTTAGCTACTCAGAAGGCTGAGGCAGGAGGATCGCTTGAGCCCAGGAGTTGGAGGTTACAGTGAACTATGATTGCACTATATCCTCTAGCCTGGGTGACAGAGTGAGACCCTGTCTCAAAAACAAAAAAAATACACCCCAACTTGAAATAAAGGAAAATGATGATTGCATGACTTGTTAAATATCATGGCAGTACATTTTCTAGTAAGTCTGTCAGTCACCTGACTCTCCCAAAGTTTCTAACTTTGACTATCCACAATCATGGTTCCAAAGATTTTAATCTTAAAAGTTAGAGGTTAACTTGCAGAAAACTATTAAGATGTGATTGAAGTTTGGGTGGGAGAGCTTGATTCAGTAGATAACCCAAGAAGTTTCAGTTTATTGCACAATAAAACATTAGCCAGAATTGAATGTAACTTAGTAATCTTATTTTGGTATTTTTTCCCCAACTGACTACATGAATCAGTCTTTGAAATCCTCTTTGAACCAGCATTCTTATGCATCTGCTGGTTCTTTCATTAATTGGTTAAATAAAACTTTGACATGTGCTAATAAATGACTTTGCCTGAGATTTGTGCTTTCGTAGACATCAGAATACTTTGAACCCCCTTCTCCCTCCAACCTCCCACTCAGTCTCTGTGCTCCCACAGCACCCTGTACTTTTCCTGTAAAAGCACTATTCACACAGCGTAGGAATTGCCTATTAATTTATCTCCCTCCCTTACCAGACTGTAAGCACCTTGACAGATCTTGCCTTACCTGATTGTAGATCCCCAGGACCAAGTGAAGTTTCTCTCACATCATGCATGATCAATGAATGTTTGTAGAATAAATAATTTTTCTGTAATTGTTACAAGATGATGAGAAATAATTAAATGAATCAAGAAAACTTGATCTCTAGAACACAGGAGGAATTATCGCAGTAGACATAATAGTTAAGGGAAAAAATTAAAGAGAAAAAATATAGTGTAGCTGGTCCTTACTTTCAAGAGTACCAATATATGAAATTCAGATTTAGGATACAAGAGTGTACATTCACTTTCCTAAATCTTGTTTCCTGGAATAATTCACTAGAGTTATATAAAAGAATAGGAGCCCCTTCTGTGTTTAAGTACCACTTATTAACTATCTGACTGGGTTAGTTTTAGAATCTGCTGACAAATGAAGATCATAAATGAAAGTGTGAGTCAATGAGAAAACTATTTGATTTGTGCATGTGCGCCTGAGAGAGTTTTCCAGGAAGATGTTTATTATGTAAAGTGAACCAGGAGTACCCAGGGTTACGAAGAAGTTTTGCTTACAGGGTAATAGCTCTCTGACCTCTAAATGCCTTGGATAAAAAGAGGAGGGGAGAATAAATGCTGTTTCTATGCTTCATTTTAGCACCTAGAAGAATGCTTGCCATCTTACTTCCCTTTCACCTTGTCCAGGCCCACCCTCCTCCCCTAAAACTCCTCATCCCAGCCTTTCTCAAAAGGACATATTGTTAATAATGTTAACATTTAACTAAGCTACATGAATCAGGATCTTAATGGAACATCTTTGCCAGTTTAATTTTAGCATGTGTCTCACTTAAGCCATCAAGTATGTTTTCCAAATATGGTGGATAAATGAAGTTGTTAACTGAAATATGGTTTAAAAAATGTCTTAAGGAAGCTTTCTGACTAAATATAAAATCAAATGACTTATTTCATACCTCAGTGACTTTAATGTCCCACCAAGGCAGAGAGTACATGTTGGACATCTATTTGTTACTTTGAGAAAGAATTAAGACTTTATTAGGGCTAGTAGGCAGAGTCAGAATTTCCTTGGACATATCCTGCAGGGAGCAGTGGGAGGTGGCCCTTCACATATTCCTAATGACTTCATCTTTCAACATACTGGCTCTAAAATGATCGAGAAAAGGACTGCATGAAAGGTCCCTCTAGTCTTCTATTACCCAAAATGTTCTTTCTTCAAAAGTTAGCGTATTCCTGTTCCTAGGACATTAGACACCTATATTTTAAGTCTGCCAACACAATTGAAGAATTAAAGAGATCCTGGGAGAATCTGTCATGTAAATTGTCTCAATGAGTGTTATTTTAGTTATAAAGAAAAAAAGTATTTGAAAAAACATAAACTCAAATATGTCTTTAAAAGTTGCTCTAAGCTAACATCCTTCCCAAAACAATGACCACTACCACCAAAATAAAAGTAATGAGAATTTTCTTTAGCCAATTCATCCTCTGTCAAAAATAATTATACCTGGCTGCGCGCGGTGGCTCACGCATATAATCCTAGCACTCTGGGAGGCTGAGGCCGGTGGATCACTCAAGGTCAGGAGTTTGAGACCAGCCTGAACAAGAGCGAGACCCCGCCTCTACTAAAAAATAGAAAGAAATTATCTGGACAACTAAAAATATATATAGAGAGAAAAAATTAGCCGGGCATGGTGGCACATGCCTGTAGTCCCAGCCACTTGGAAGGCTGAGGCAGGAGGATTGCTTGAGCCCAGGAGTTTAAGGTTGCTGTGAGCCAGGCTAACGCCATGTCACTCACTCTAGCCAGGGCAACAGAGTGAGACTCTGTCTCAAAAATAATAATTATACCAATCTTGGAAAGAAAAAAACCTCTGTTATTTGTCCAGAGTTATAGAAAAGGAATGGCATACATTATGATATAGAGACCAACCTGGAAATCCATTTACTCAGGCTCCCTGGTGGAGAAAGCATGTGCGATTAGCTTAACAACCATCTCCAATTCATCAGTGAGCTGTGTCCCAAATTTATTTGTAAGTCAACTGTTTGAAACTCAGAACATATTTTCCCATAAGAACAAAGAGTGGTTAGGGTCTCAGATCAGCTCCCAAAAGCCTATGAACTGTGAATCTACAGCCATGAGACCACTAGTACTAGTCTGTACTCTAGGTCCTGAGAGCAATAGGCTGCAGTACTGGAGAGAAGAGGAAAAGGGTCTCCTTTTCCTTCCTGTTGCACAGCATTCAGAAAAAAATTTCCCAAAATGCCAAGCTCAAGTATGGCCCCTCTGTCCTCCTAATATTGCTCTCCCAATGTCTTTAACCTCTCCCAAACCTCCCAAGGCTACCACAACCCCAAGTTTGGGATGTGTGTTAGGAGAGAGGACAGTAGGCTGAGCAGCAGGTATTAGGGACCCAGCTAAGATGTCTTATGTTTAAGACATGGATAGCAACTCCAGACAAATGGAGATACAGAACAAGGATTTTGTTTATGGAACTTGGGTGTACAGGTGGGGTTAGCCACAAGAAAGAGAAAAATCCTATGACCAAAATCTGCACCTAAAGTTGAAGTAGGACCAGCAGCAAGGCTAACACTGAGCTGCTGAAATACTTGTCTAGCACTTTTCATACTCTTTCAGCCCAGGGACAAGATTGGGCCCAAAGTCTAAGTTTGGGTCTCAATTTGGAGGAGGTTAATGGTCCAAATGAGCTGAACTGAAGAACCATGAGGTCAAGGAGTCAAGCAGGTAATAATGATCTGTTGATCTGATAAAAAGGATTTTTGTTGAATTGGAGGAAATGACAAATAGGTCATTCTTTCAAGAAATATTTATTGAATACCTATAATGTGCCAAGTACTGTGTTAGATGCTGGTATTATATAGTCCCTGCTTTCATGGAGCTTATGTTCTAGATCAATGTGGAAGAGTTCAGAGGGCCCAAACAAATCCTCAATGAAGAGGCAAAAGAGGGAAGAGCACAACTATTCCAAACCCACTACCACTTAGATTTCCAAACCAGCCACCTTGTGTTTTGGAGGTGAGTAAATTATAAAGTATGACCAAGTCAACTATTCAAGAATCAAACAGTTAAATATCAATTGTGACATATTCCTCCTACAATGAAACTAGAGGAAATCAAGCAAATACAAAACCTGTTTTAACTGATATTATGAAGTTGAACTTCATAAATTAGCCCACGGTAAAACCGCCAATTGGGCTAGGTTCTTTTTGGCAACTTTCCCATCTCTTCTTTCACCTTCACGGAGCCATCTGGGCTGCCTACTGTGGCTCCCTCCCAGGGTCAAGCTGTGTCCTTTTCTCTGACTTTTGCCTAGATATTTACCCTCCCAATGCTCTCCTAGGAAATATAGGAGCAGCATGATAGAGTATCATCAGAAATCATTCTTGTTTCAGTGCTAGTGAGAGAACTGACTGCCCCCTCCCATACCTAGCTTAATGAATATACACATCTCCAGAAGGCCCTGTAAAGTGCTTAATGGTGAGAATTTCACATACCACAGCTAGCTAGTAGGTATTTTGGAGCCAAGACCTTTCAGGGTTCACCCAAACCACACTTATAGACAACTACCTACCTCGCCTGTGTGTTTACATAACCAGGTTTAGAACCCAAAGCCTTTTAAGAGTCTATATCCCAAGGAGTTCTCCATCTATTTTAAAAAAATTATTAAGCTCTATATAAATATGTGCCAGGCATCATTCTAAGCACTTTGTGCAAATTAACCCATTTAATCCTTAGGGCAATCTTATGAAATGGTTGTTATTAGCTTCGTTTTGTAAGTGTAAGTGAGAAAACTGAGGCACAATCCATTCAAAAGAAGGCAGGAAAAGAAAAAAGGAAAAGAAGATTGGACAAATAGAAAAAAAATAGCAATATGTCAGATTTAAACCCAACCATGTCAATAATGACATTAAATGTATTTTAATGTCAACACCCTAACTAAAAGGCAGAAGATTGTCAATCCATTGACAATCATTAAAAACTAATCCATTGTCAATATAAACGATGGAAAAAATATACCATCCAAATACAATAGAAAGAAAGTTGGAGAGGCTATATTAATTAATATCAAAGTAGATTTTAGAATAAGGAATATTACCAAGGGATAAAGAGGAACAATTCATTTTGATAAAGGGGTCAATTCAGCAAGAGTACATAATCGTAAGTGTATGTACCTAATAAACGTTTCAAAATACCTGAAGCAAAAAATAACGTAAAAGAATAAGACAAATCCACAATTATATTTGTAGATTTCAATATGCTTTTCTCAGTAATTGACAGACCCAACAGACAGTAAATCAGCAAGGATACAGAAGACTTGGAACACCATCAACTAGACCTAATTAGTATTTAAAGAACACTACACTCAAAAAGAACAGAATACACATTCTTTTCAAGTGCATGTGGAATATACACCATGGTAGACCAGCTACTGAGCTATAAAACAAGCCTCAGTAAATTCAAGAGGATTTAAATAATTCAAAGTATGTTCTTTGATCACAACAGAACTATTAATAGATATCAATAACAGAAGGATACCTGGAAAATCTGCAAATATTTGGAAATAAAGCAACATACATGGGTCAAAGAAAAAAAATTAAAAGGGAAGTTGGAAAATACATTGAGTTGAATGAAAATGAAATCAAATTTGTGGGATGCAATTATAACAGTGGTTAGAGGGAAATTCATAGCATTAAATTATTAAACGTTTACACAAATGCCTACTTACCATCAGTATATTTTGCAAAGAAAAACAAGGAATAGAGGACAAAATCCAGTCCTGAACACAATTCCAATCATAGAAAAGTGAACCACTACAGATAAAAATCATAGAAGGTATAAGTGGTATCAAAAGAAGCTCTGAACTTCAAAGTGCTTATCTTGGTAGCAGATGCTTGCTGACAATACACACATAGGCTAACAAGAGGTTACGTCCAGGAAGGTCAGTGAACAAGAGCAACATGGGCTAGTAAAGTTGATGAACTCTGATCCCAGAACAGAGGCTGTTGCTCTTGATTTTAAATGTTTCTTTCTAGGTATTGGTTGTCTTTAGGACGTAATATACTATCACAGCCAGAAATAAGAAGCCTCTAGCTGGGTTCTGTCTCAAATTAAGGTAAGAAGAGAGATGCTCAGATTGCATGCTGGTTAAACTCTGTGATGCCCAAATGCCATCCTATGTTAAAACCATCTGAGAAACTGTTTTAAAAAAATACTCCAGGCCCCCACCCCAAGAGAATCTGAGTGAATATATTTGAGGTGGGGGCCTCCTAAAGTCTCTCAATTAATTCTAATGATTCCCAGTTTGGAAACTACTGGTATGAATATTATCACTAATAACAACAATTGATACTACTTATCAAGTATTTTCCATGTGCTAGGTCCTGTTTTAGGTGCTTTACATGTATTGTTAGATTTAATTCACTAGCAGAAGGGCATTTTAAAGGCAAGGTGAGGAAGTAGTTTCAGTGGAGTTCATCCCCAGAGGAATAGAAATGGACAAGGACGGTCATCTTGACATACAAATAACAACTTTTTGATTACTTGTAAAGATATGAAAAATGTGATTAACACTGATTAAAGCAATAACAAGACTGAAGTGAGGCTTAGTTATTTTTAAAAAAAGACAAAAAAGGGGAAAAATCCTGATGCAGCAAGAAGCAGTATCCAAAGAGGTAGAGAGAATTTGCCTCTCAAATCTGATCTAATGCTGGGCTAGTATAACAGGTTGGTTTCAAAGGTTCTGTATGATACCAGAATTGGTTTAAATTCCAAGTTCAACATTCTCTCTCTGCCAGTGCCAACTTAGGGTTAAACCAGATCCCCAAAGACTTATACTCTCTAGGTCTAAGTAGAAATTCACTGGATTCCTGAAAGTCCCAAATCCTTCATAAAGCCTTCCTAGAGAAACCTGTTGTGAAATAAACTTTCCAAATCACACTGAGGTAATTCTGAGTGTTCACCATCTTTTTAAAATGTACCAGGTCCGTCCCCCAGATGCAATGTAATATGAATACCTTACTCATTTTCCATTTTGTTTCCTGCTTATATCTTGCAGGAATGAATTTTTGTATTATCGATATCTTGGATCAATTATCATGGAAAGCACAAAAGGTGTCTGCATAATAGTAACTAGCAGTGCCATATCCAATTACGATTCTTAATGTTCTTTGACAATAATGTCATATGTAACAGGAGATTAAAGACTATTACATACTGCATGAAATTAGGATCATGAAGGCCTTGAACATAGTACGATACCATTTTGATTAAAATATAAGAAAATTTTGTGGGGACAGAGGGAATAGTAGCTCTTTATCAGAGCTAAAGTCTGATACTCAAGTCCAAGGACATCTCTCACGTGACCAAAACCAGCGGTCAGGCTAAGCTAGAGATTAAGTACCAAATCACTTTTTGGGTCCTTTCCCTGAAATGAAGGCTATTTCTGATTTGCAATTACGTATTTCTCAAGTTTATGTGTCCTGTGCCCAATCAGAATCTTCTCCCTTCTCTCTCCTTCCTCTGTTAACCACATCCATTTAGCAACACATTAAAGGAATTAAGCTTTTTAAGCCTGACCCATGTAGAAATGGCCATTACAGCTTAAAGCAGTTCCTAAGAATCAGGAACAAAAAGAAATGACCCTTACATTAAGGTGTGTCTTCTCAGGTTGCCACACTTCCTTTAGTCACTACTTCCAATATCTCTTGTTACTCTTAATTATCATTTCTACTTGTGTCTACAAATGTAACAAAATATGTGTTCAATTAGCATGAACTAGCATCTTTTAAGCAGCTCCTCATTTTATCCTCTAGATCCAATAAAACCTCTTTGGCTCTGGCAGATAGTGTATCTAGAAATGTTACTACAATTTTAAAAATTAAACATTTAAACCATGCTTCTGGTAAGTGATGAGATAGAACATTAAGCAGATACAATATTATAAACTTCATTCTACCTAAAAGGTAGCCTTGGAGATCAGTATCCATAAAAATGAAATAAACCAAGGTCAGGCACAGCTTTTACACTAATGAGATCTTGTTCATATTACTTGTATCATGGAAACCAAACAATGATCACATGAGTTTTCTGATATTTACAAACATGCTTATAAAAAGGCTATCATAAATCCCAGTTTACCAACCCTGTCCCAATATTCAAAAATGTTTTCCTGAACTGAACCAAATCATCAGAGACCTGCCTGTCTGGACCACATGTTTTGGTGTCATTGTAGAAATATCCTTACTAGAATGAATTGAGGTGCTGGCCATCAGCTAACACTTAAGGGCCATTTCAAGATATATATTTTTGTTTTATTCACTGAAAAAGACATGGTTTCTTTGTTTCTTCAGGTCTCAGTGCCAGGAAATATTCTCCACTGCAACTAGCTTTTTATTTCATGGACACTGTAATTCCTGTAACTGACATTACCTTCTCTTTGTGGCCTGACAGTTTTTCAAAGCTAATTCATGGTCCAATTGTAAATAACATTTTGGGGTATTAACTTCATTTAGGACATTAATTTCACCCAGAAACCAAATTTTCTCATTTAATTTTAAAATAGTGTACTATACGTTTTTTCATAAATCCTTTTTGGAACATGGTGAGGTATAAATAAAACAATTACATAATTGGTGAACAAATAAGGCTATTTCCACCTATACATGACTAAAGTGCTTCCTTGAAATAGAAAATACCCCTAATACCACGGACCAGTTATTTTCCAACAATACATTGCAAATCACTTATAGATCATTTGCCAAGGTAAGGAAAGCTTCTCTTTTACCCCTACCATTTAATCCAAAGTAGACAGACGAATAACTGTCTTTCAACTTCTCACCAGCTCCAGATAAATTCAGAGTTAGTTGTAAAGGTTTTAGACCTCCTTGGAACAAGACCCAGAAAAACAAACTTGCCACCTTAGGTCTGTCTTTTTTGAGAAACAGGTGAAAACTACAGACCTAGAAAAGTGCATGTATCCCAAATTGTATTCAATTTCTGGGAGGCTTATAAATACTCCTAAGCCCATTGGTGAGCCTAAAGTCAAGAACTCCTTTCTGGAAAATGGCAAGCCTAGATGTCACCCACTAGAACTCATATTATATTATTGTCATGTAAAAGGTTCAAAGATGGGTTGGGGATCAGTGGTATCTTCTGTTCACGTTACTTGTTAATAAAATATTCATACTGTGTTAACTACCTCAAAAAGTCCTGCCTTTCTCATCTTTACTCCATAATCATCATATATGGAAGGTAGTAAGTCCTGCCTCCTTATCCAGGTTTATTTTTTCTCAGAGCACCTCCCTCCACTTATATATTTATTGTCTGTCTCTACTGACTAGAATGGAAGCTCCATGAAGGCAGGAAATTGCTGTGCTCATGGCTGTACCTCTGATGAATCAGAGGCACTCAAATATTTTTTTGAACTAATCTCCTACAGGTACTCTCTTACTCTCTAAAGAAATGGTCAGCCTGCAGGCCAAATCCAGGCTTCCACCTGTTTTTGTAAATAAAGTTTTACTGAACTCAGCCATATTTATTTATTTACATATTATTTATAACTGCTTTCCTGCTACAATAGCAGAGCTGAGTAGTTGCAACAGGAACCAGATGGCCCACAAAGACTCAAATATTTACTATTAATATCTGGCCCTTTACAGACAAAGTTTGCTGGCCCCCATAGCACTCACATGGCTCTTATTTCCCAAGCTAGACTGGAAACACCCTTGAAACAGGAGCTGAGTCTTATACTTCTTTGTACCTAGAACAGAGAAGATGCTCAAAAATAGCTATAACTATACAAATATAGATTTCCTACTTCCAACATAAATTATTTTTGTATAGTTAAAACCAAAGTTAGTATTTTCCATCATCTATGCATTTCTAGCAAGGCCACAACAAAAAATTACCTATGTTCAACAATTTAGGGGAACAGAAAGAGAATGATGCTAACAAATTAGCGAACTTTCTAGTTCAAAATTGCAGTCATGTAATCTTTAAAATATAAATAAGACATAACAACTGGAAAGCTCTTGCTGGTATGTTTCAGACAAATGATTTTAAGGTGAACTACAGTTACTTTTTCAAAGTCAAAAACCACTGTAACAAAGCATTTCTTTCTATGTCAGGCACATTACGGGTACTCAATAGTCACTGAATAGATGCACCCTCTCTTAAATATTCAGCTCACCAATTTTTGCAAATTACAATTACCTGAAAAGAGGCATCAGGATTTATACCCCTTTGTCAATTCTAAAATATATTCAGCATTTCTCAATCCTTTAAAAAATTATATCCTTTCTGCCATTCTCTGAAAATTTTAATTTGCATTGGTATCATTATTTCCAAGGAACTGAAGACTAAATGGATAAATCTAGGCATGATAGCAGTCCACTGTTTACTTCAGGAACAAAAGTAATCAAACAGGATTTTTTCATATTATTGGTAAGACAGAATTGAGAAGAAAGGGCTAGGAACCTTATTATCTTTGCTAAGTTATTTTGAATAAGTAACAATATACACAATGATATACAATCATTTGAGAAAACTATTGTTTATTTAGAAAAAAGGTTACACTGGTAGAATTCAGTAGATAAAAAAATCTGTTTTAAAAATGTCACTGTTAAACTTTTCCAGACTAAAGTTTAGCAATACAAAGCTCCTGTAGCTGTAGAATTAAAACACAATTAACTTTTGATTCCCCCCACCAAGATTTTTCCAACATAATTACAAGAAAAAATGGCAAGGGACAAGTGAGCACTGGTACCTTTTTCTTTTTTAAACAGGTTTTAATGTTGTACATGTACTATATAAAATGATTCCTAAGCACTGCATAAAACAATGCTCCCACTTTGTAGTGACTAATATTAAAAACAGGCCAAATAATAAATTAAAACTGAGTTTTAAAATGAGGTAAATTCAAAATGGTTCAATAATTGTTTATTTTCAGTTTCAAACAATAAAAAGAAAGCATTTCAGAATGGAAAAAAAAAAAAAAAACAACTAAACCCAGGCAATATTTAGTTAACCTAAAGTGAAATTCTGTACACATGTAACCTTATTTGCTTGTTGGGAATTGTATGCAGCACATTGTGCTAAAAATATGAGACATTTAACACTTTCAGCCAGTACTGAAAATAAACATGTAGAAACTAAGCAACAAGTTAAAATACAGTAATGCAAAACTCAACAATTTTCTGTTTTCCACATGGAGCAATAAAGCAGATAACTGAATAATTTAAGGAGATGCAAATGGGCCCTCTTCATTCATAATTCTCGGCAATCTACTCAGGAAAATTAATTTCTGGTCACAGCTGAACAATTTCATTCCAATTTCACCTGAAAGAAACAAATTGATTATATTGATAGACAAGAAAGGAAGAAAGGAGGTGAGGGATGGAGGGGAGGAGGAAACAAGGAAAGGAGGAAGGGGAGCAGAAAGGAAGGAGGAAAGAAAGATGGAATTAAAAAAGGAGGAAGGGGAGAGAGGAGGAAGGGAGCGAAGAGGAATGGAGAGGAGAGGGAGGAGGAGAGGGAGGAGGAGGGGGAAAAGGCCAGAGGGAGAGAAGGCCAGAGAGGGAGGAAGGAAGACTTAAGAAAGAAAGAAAAGTTAATCAGTCAATAACAAAAGCTTAAATTAAGTCCTTAGAAAAGGGTGAAATATTTGCATATTTCTTATTGTCCACTCTTTGAAACCATTAAAGATGGACACACTGTGATGACTTAAAAAAAAAAAAGACATTGAACATTGTGGGGGGCATGAAACAGCAACAGGTAAAACATTCCACAGGGCAAGCAATAGCTTATTAAAAGTAAACAGAACATGTAGCAAAAGAACCTATTTTACATGATCAACAAAAAGAGAAAAATGACATCATGTTTTTCACAATGACACAATTTTAATAGTGACTTATATTAAGATGCAATGTCTGCTAAATTATAAAAATTGCTTTAAAAATATATTGACTTAATTATACTCATTTCCTTTCATGTATTGACATTTTTCAAATACTGCATATTGAAATAAATTCAAAACATGATTACAACATGTGGCAAATAATTTCATATCTGCCTAACATTATTCTCATTCAAAATTTAAACTAATGCATAACGCATTAAATTTTATTGATGAAAATACTACATTCACATATTTCATTAAACCAGAGTTAGAAGGGGCCTTAGAAAATAATCACACTTGCATGAAATGCTGACAAATAATTTACATATCATTTCTACACATTCTGTTCACACCATGTATAATCTTGACATTATCAATCATAATTGCAGATACACTAATGTTGAACTTATAATTTAATACTTAAAAGTCATTGTTCCTGTCCATCAACTCATGAATGGATAAACAAAATGTGGTACATAATCACACAATGGAATAACATTCAGCCATAAAAAGGAATGGAGTACTGATACATGCTACAACATGGATGAACCTTGAAAACATGATGCTAAGTGAAAGAGCCCAGACATAAAAGGCCAAGTATTGCATGATTCCATTTATATGAAATGTCCAAAACAAGTGAATTTACAGAGAAAGTACATGAGTGGTTTCCAGGGTTTGAGGGAAGGGGAGAATTGGGAGTGACTGCTAACAGGCATAGAGTTTCTTTTTTGGGGTGACAGAAATGTTCTGGAATTAGACAGTGGTGATGGCTGCACAACACAGCAAATATACTAAAAACCACCAAATTGTACACTTTAAAATGGTGAATTTTATCTCAATTTTTTAAATTGCAAAAACGGTCAATGTTCCAATTAAGGGCACCATGGTATCACAGTAGGGCCGTAACTAGGAGAATAAGAAATGGGTTCTCAATTATGAAGATGTCAAATTAGGAGAATTATTGGGCAAGGGAAATTTTGATGATATATTTAAGTGCACATTAAAGGATAAAATTGCTGTCGCTGTTAAAACATATAAAGAAGATCTTTCCCAGGAACTGAAATTAAAATTTTTACAAGAAGCCAAAATCCTCAAGCAATATAATCATCCCAATATTGTCAAACTTATAGGAGTTCGCACACAAAGACAGCCTATCTACATCATTAAAGAACTGGTTCCATGAGGCGATTTCCTCTCCTTTCTGAGAAAGAAGGATGAACTATTACTCAGTTAGTGAAATTTTCATTAGATGCTGCTTCTGGATGGCGTATCTCAAGTAAAAATTGTATACACAGGGACCTTGCTGCAAGAAACTGCCTGGAGGTGAAAATAATGTTCTGAAAATCAGTGACTTTGGAATGTCTCGTCAAGAGGATGGTGGTGTGTATTCATCTTCTGACTTAAAGCAGATTCCCATTAAATGGACAGCACCAGAAGCTCTTAATTATGGGAGATATCGTTCTGAGAGTGACGCATGGAGCTTTGGCATCCTCCTCTGGGAGACCTTCAGCTTAGGGGTCTGTCCACATCCTGGAATGACAAATCAGCAAGCACAAGAGCAAGTAGAAAGAGGATACTGGATGTCAGTCTCTCGGCAGAGTCCAGAGAGTACAAAATAACGCTGAAGTGTTAGGATTACAAACTTGAAAACCACCCCCAAGTTCAGTGAACTTCAGAAAAAGCTAGCTGTCATCAAGAAGAAAGCCACATTGTGATGAAATAGTGCCAAACTCAGCCTTTGGGACTCTATCTTTGGCAGAGTAGTATTTTTCTTCTCATTAACACATATGCCACGTTACCTGCAACATTCTCCTAAGCTTACTTTTTTTTTTTATTAACTATTGTTTAAAAATACCTGCTGCTTTAACCATTGTAAACAAAAAAACAGAGGTTCTAAATGTAAGGGGTCACACAGATCTTTTTCACACCTAGGACTGTTGCTGTTTCTCAAAGGTTTTCTACTTCAGGCTCAGTTCACAGTCTGCTGTCTTCTATCACAGACGTCTATCTTCAATTGGTGCTACAAACTGTATTGACAATACCACGTTTGCAGGACATATTCCAACAAAAGGTAGCCTTCCACTCTGCTGAGACAAGACTATATTTGTAAACATTATTTCATACTGGTAATTATCTGGACCTTCTAAGTTTTCCCCCTACTTTTTCTTTTCGGCCAGAAACAGATTAGAGCCTGCTGTATTAGTAAGGCTGTCATTTCCCTATGTTTTACCATGCCCTCCTGTGCATGAACATCCTCAGAGTTGAGGCAGCTGAATTTAAATGATCTTACAGAGAGCTATGACAGCAAGAATCATGTTTGAAAAGTAGGGTGATCTGAAGAAAAGAGCAGCTAGGGTGGTGATTAAAGTAGAGAAGAAAAAGCAGATATAAAATCGGCCTTCTTATCAGAGGTATGCCTTTATAAACACACTTTTTAATTTTATGATCAAATTCATCAAAAAGGTCCTAACAAATGTTTCAGTAGTTCGGAGATTTGTCATAAAAGAGAATTGTTGATGGCAAGAAAAGAAATTTTTAAGAGCAACTATAAAATACCGGCCCACCAAAATAACAGCTTACTTTTAGTTAAGTGTCTTTGCCTCGAAAGAGGCATTCCAGAATTGCGTTCCCTGCATTTTTACTAGCGTCTGAAGCTATCGGGATTTCATGATCTTACTTTCTCTCTCTTACTCACACACACCCCAAGCAGAAAGACGTATAGAGTTGGCATTTTAAAAGTGAAACATACATTTATGAGGAAGAAAGAAGTTATGAGGAGAAAGACATAGGGACAGCCATCCTAATTCCACTTTACTCCTTCATTTACCTTTATACTGGAACCTGGGAATTCTTACAGCAAATAGTCCCTGAGATGTTTCACGTGCATAAAATGTAACAGAGTTAAAACTGGGATTCTGTTGAGCTGAATCTTAACTGCACTCAAGGATGCCTCTCAGGATAAATGTGTGTGTAGGGGATAGACCACTCAGGGGAAAATGTGGCATGGGAGCCTTTTGTAAGTGTTCATGCCTATGTCCAGATTTAAAAAAAAAAAAAACTAGCACCTTAATGACTATTTGGTCTACCTTAAGCAGAAGAGCAAGGAAATAGAAAATTTCTTGTGTCCTTTTCAACTGTTTGGTGTCTATGAATATTACTGCACAGAACCTACAGCCAGTACTTTTAAAAAGTATAAAATATGATAATAAAGAGAAAAATTAATTTGTGTCTATTATTTCAATCTCCTAACAAGAGTTTCCTACACAGTTGATGGTTACTACATGTGGATCAAAATAAAACCATATTAAATCTGCCCTCAAAAAATATGTTGCAGCATACAAAGCAACTTCTTTTTAATCGGCAAGGTTTTCCTTTCTATCAAAGGGTGTAAATTAACTGAATCTTCTTTTGATGACAAAAAAGCCAATGTTGCTCCTCATCAATGTGCATACTGATCCCAAAGAGACACACATAATATCTCTATACATAACTCTCTATGTACAGTTAAGAGTATCTAAAACATAGCAGATAATAAAGAAAAATACTTGGTTGTTTGATTAGAAGGCAGGCATGTAGTTACTGCCTTCAACAAAATCACAATCTAGGGATGGAGATATGTAACATACTCATATACATAGGAACCAGTGACTAGGACTCTCTCTACAGGCAAGCCCACATGCACAAATGTAAGGAATGAGAAGCTACTAAGTAAGAAACTAAGTCAAACACTCCCTATCCCAACATTTATTATCAGCATCTAGGAATATGCCTCAAAATGACAATACATTTCTAAAATAGGCAATCATTAAGAGTTTAGGAAGTTAGTTTCCAAGTATGAACTGAAGATGGAAAAAAGTCTTAAAGAAGGAATTACAAAAAGCAATTGTCTACCGGGGCCAGGAATGTAATGGAGACAAATCAAATGAGCTGAGTAGGGACAAATTGAAGTGAACTGTAAAAAAAAAAAAAAAGAAAGAAAAGAAAGAAAAGAAAGAAAAGAAAGAAAAGAAAGAAAAGAAAGAAAAGAAAGAAAAGAAAGAAAAGAAAGAAAAGAAAGAAAAGAAAGAAAAGAAAGAAAAGAAAG
>CAUYSK010116373.1:0-36769 GCA_963575035.1 Avahi laniger | reverse complement strand
GGCTAGAGTGAGTGCCGTGGCATCAGCCTAGCTCACAGCAACCTCAAACTCTTGGGCTCAAGTGATCCTCCTGCCTCAGCCTCCCGAGTAGCTGGGACTACAGGCATGCGCCACCATGCCCGGCTAATTTTTTCTATATATTTTTAGTTGTCGAGCTGATTTCTTTCTATTTTTAGTAGAGACGGGGTGTCGCTCTTGCTCAGGCTGGTCTCGAAGTCCTGAGCTGAAACTATCCGCCCACCTTGGCCTCCCAAAGGAGAGCTGTATTTTTCCGAATGGGTTGCAGCCTGCAGGCAGCCATTCTGACAGGCTGCAAAGCGTAGCCTCCGGCCAGAAGCCGGAAACAGGCACTGTGAGGGAGGGGTAGAGAGCAGAAATTTATGCAGAGTAGGGTGGCCGAGCATATATATCTAATAAGTTATAAGGTATCATGAATATTTATGAAAAGAGAAACACGCGCATGCGCAATTGATCTTCATGCCTCTTAGCCAGTCCGGTGTTTGAAAAAGGACGGCGTTAGCCTGACCTGAGGGTGGAGTTTGTGGCCTTCTGACATCAAAAGATGAAGCAAAGGAGACGAACGTACTCAGTAAACAGCATCCATGGACTGGCCAGAATCTCCCACGGTTAGTGGTCTTTTCTTTATCTTTCTTTCTCTTTTTTTTTTTTAGAGGCAAGGTCTCACTTTGTCTTGTCAGCTGGAGCGCATGGCGTGATCACAGCTCCCTGCAGCCTGGAAGCCCTGGGCTCACGAGGTCCTCTCGCCTCAGCCTGGGAAGTCGGCGTGCGCCGCCATGCCCGACTGAAGTCCGGAGCCGCGGAGCAGTCTTACCAAAGGGCTGGTTTCTGTTAGCCCTTCGGGAAGAAAGCCTAGTGGCGGTTAGTGAGGGAGGGGCTGCAACCAGGCATGCCTGACCTTCCATCTCCTCACGGTCGGCAGCTGAATTTTAAGGTTTCTCTGGGATCTCCTTGGCTAGGAGGGGGTTATTTGGTTCAGGCAGTTGGGGGACTTAGGAGTTATCTTTATTTCTCAGTGAGGATGAGACTTTGTGGTTAGTCTCAGAATTTTAGAAAAAAACCAATTTAGAGTTGGTAAAGGAAAAGACAGAGAAGGACACTCGCTTGTGCAGATGAAGAGGGTTAGTCCTTTTAACCATTTTGTAGAGTAAGAAAGTTAATGATAATTAGAATTATTGAGACTTAGCGTCTTTTTCTCTTTGCGCTACATCTCTCTGCTTCTGTCTCTCGCCACCATCTGATTGAACATCTCCTGGGTTACAGCCAACCAGTCACTGCAAGAGCGCCCAGTTCTTTCTTTGAGTCTACCTTCTTTTGCCTGTAGATTTTTCTCCCTTATATTCATCTCCGTTACATTCTCTTTGTTTCAGTTGTTCAAGGGATGCAGTTCTTCCTCAAATACACAGTCTAATTGCAGCACAATTACAATTGAAACAAAAAGGAGAAGCTGACTGTGCTGAGAGTGTTCCATATTGATTCCGAATTCCTTGAAACCGCAGGCACATATGCTTATATTCATGACAATATGAATTTATAAGAAAAGGAAGAAAAGAAAAAAGGTCTGCCTTCCCTCCTTACAAAATGGCATCACACATGACCATGAGAGACTCAATATACAAATGAACAATGATTGGACCATATACAAAAATAGAACTCAGAATCGTGACCTGTGGCAAGCTCCCCAGAAAACCAACTTCCTTTACACCAAATAGTTGAGGAAACCAGCCTGATATACGTTGTGGGGATCCACTTGGAACCTCAGAGAAGATTACTTTAAACTGAAGACATCTGAGATTCAACAGATACAGAAAAAAGTCTTGGAACTTGTCTCATGAACAGCAGCAACTTCTGAAAAATGAGACTACTATAAATCCCTTTTCTGGGGAGTCTTATGGCCATGAAGAAGATAGAAAGACCACTCATACCTGCATAAAAAACATAACAAACTTTTAAAACTCCTGTTTGTTCTCTTAAAAACCCATTTGCATTTACAAAAAAAAACCAAAAAACTATTTGTTCTGTCCATAAGAGCCTTTTCTCCAGTAAGTTAGGTATATAAGCCTCTAACTTCAAGGAGCCAGCTACTTCTTTGTCGTATGTGAATAGAACTTTTTTTCCCTGTTAATCTGCCTTTTGTCAGTTTAATTCACAGGCCCCAAGTATTAAAGATAAAAAGATAGAGAAAAACTTTTTCTTCTCAGAGTCAGACTTGCTGGAAGCCAGATTGCTATCTCCGCTAACAATTCAGGAAGCTAAACAATAACTTCTGTAATAATTGGCCCAGAATGGTCAGGACTTGATTAGTAACTGACAGCTACCCTAATTTTTGTCCTCACTTCCAACTTAAAACCAATCAGAGAAAGCCAAATGTGCACCTTTAACAAATCACATAGGATACTCTGCCTCTTAGTTAGCCCGCCTACAGCTTCCCCATGGCAACAGCCTAAAATCCGGGCATACCTGAAGCCTTTCCGTTTTTTCACTATAAAGCCTTCTCATTTCTCTGTCTGCCTTTGAATTACTGCCAGAACACATGGGACAGTAGCTGATGACTCCCTTGATACAGCAAACTCTAAAAAAAATAGCTTTGCCTTTCTCATTTGGTTGGCTTTCACTTGTTTCCACAGCCATATGTTTCATTTATGTATGTTAGAAGTTTCCTTTGAATAACTTGCAGAGTAAGCTAAAGAAAGAAAAATATTTATTTGCTATGATACTTTCTGTGTGTTTTCTGTTTCTTTTAAGTTTTCTACTGAGATTTTGAAATTCTGTTACTGGTAGTACAAAAATCTTATTTGAAGCAAATCAATTAATCCTGAATATGGCTGAACAATCAATATGAGGTAGCTGCCAATAAACCTACTATTCTCAGCTCTTGGAAAGCTTCAAACAGTATAAATCTTCTGCATTTTAATAAAAGTATTTACACACTGATTTTAGTTGTAAAGGAGGTGAGAAAATTCAAGTATAAAGAGTCTGGGACTATGAAAATCAAGTGTTTTGTCTAAATACCTTTTTTTGTTCAAGGAAAAAGGCCTTCAAAAAAATTTCATGAAGTTTTAAATTTGAAGTACTCTTTGTCAATAGCTCCCTACACACAAACACACACACATGCACACACATACACCTGTGCACACACCCCTCATCACTAAAAAGGAAATAGAGAGTAAATGCCCCAGATTAGCTGACCCTGGAGCAATTAAAATGTCATTAGATACTAGGTAGATTAATGTTTGTGCTAATACTCAACACAGTAAGATTTGGGAACCAAGCCTTGCCCTAAACTACTCTGAAGTAGTCTAGTGCAAATGGACCTGGACCCTGAAGGAGTTTTTTTTTTGGGGGGCAGGAACTGTCAAGGAATGGAATACATCACAGATGTTGTATTTTATTTTATAACTAAGTTCCTAGTTCAGTGGTGGGAACCTGAGGCACGACTGAGAAGTAACTGGTGATGTTTCTTTCCATGAATGCTCCACCCTTAGCTAAACTGGGGCGTTTACTTTCTATTCCTTTTTAGTGATGGTGGTGATGGGGTGGGTGTGCTGTAAAGGAAATTGATAATTTGATAAATGGATAATTTTTGTAGAGGGCTGCAAGATGATCTCTTGAGTCTCTTCTATTTTCCAAAGTCTTCTGATTTGCTTTCATATCTAGTCTTATTTTTTTTGCTATTAGTACTTCTATTATTTTTAGAACTGAAGCACATTTAACATATAAAATAAACATATTCAAAATATTATTAATACATACTGATTTTTTTCCCCCTGGAGTAGTTATTAAAAAAACAAACTCGAAAGAAGTGGAAAGAACGTAATTAGCTTTATCACAAAAGCCGGACAGACTTGGGTTTGACTCTCCATTCTAACCTGCATGTAATGATTATTTCTGATTTTGCAGTTGGTCAGCCTTATTGTTGGTATCTGACTGAATTCAGAACTTCTTTAAACTCCCATTTTCATCATCTTTCAAATTGATATAAAAATATTTATTTCTCAAAGGTTTTGGTGAGAATTAACTCTAAAACACATAGAATTGCTCAAAGCAAACAGTAGGAGTGAAATCGTTCCTTATTTCCCTCTTCACCCCCATCTTTTGGTCTTACAAATGCCCAGCTAACTTTCAAACCTGTTATGGTGAGTTCAAGTCTCAAACATCAGTTGTCTCATCATAATTAGGCCCTCATTACCGTTTATTCTCTGAGAAACTTATGGTTACTTTTTGAGGTTTGGATCTTTCTTTTTTCATGGCAGCCTTCTTGTCATTTCTACTGACTGCCTTAATTAGGAGGAGATGGCAGTACCTGGTTATATGCCTCACATCCGCTGGTCAAAATATAGGCTTGTTCATAATGGACTATACCAAGAAATACAGCAAATCACTTTGTGTTCTGTGATTCCTGTCCCACCACACCCACCCGCATACTTACTGTTATGGTTATGAAATTTAACAGGCTATGAGTTTCTAGGTTTCTTTTATGATAAAGCTAAGTCTCTATTGCAAGAGCAATAGAGAAAGCAGTCTTTTTTCCACCCAGAAGTTATCCCTCAATTAAAACCATTCCCATTTTCTAGATGAACGAGTTGAACCCGTTGATGAATGTGTATGCCTGATTTTAAAGGCCCAGGAATTACTACCTTAAGCACTCGCTCCATTTCTTTGGTGTTAAAACATAGCTGCTTATCTGCTTTATCACAACATGAAGTTGAATATACTCCAGCTAGCACAGCCACTTTTAGTGAAGGGTTTCAGCTTGAATCATGATTCCCTCAGGCTCAATTCTTTAGGTATTAGAAGCTTAAATGTCCACAGTACAAAAAGAAGCTTTGTTTGGGGCTTGGACAACAGTAAATCATTCGGCATCTTTAAAATGTCCAGAATATTTGAATAAATGAAACTGCACTGCAGCTTGCTAATGTAAAATATTAGTTGCACCCCAAGTAACAACAACAGCTTGGAGAGACTCTAATGGTCCCTCTTTAATTTTCTTGCTGACACCTGGCAACATTGGAAACTATAAATAAATAGAGTAGCAGAGAGGGGGAAGAAAGCCTAAGAGATTTCCTGTTGCTGTCTCAATACATAGAATGAGAAAGTCTTTAAAGAAAGAAGAAGAAAAATCACATCTGGAAAAGAATTAGGGGCCCATTCTATTGAGGAATGGGCCTGCCACGGGTTCTAGCAGAGTATATTGTAGTTAACACCCTGAATTCTGGTTGGATTTGCAGGACTACTCATAATTATGGGTGAAGCGATAGGAAGCTTCTTAATCTTTCCGGGATTAAAGCCTGATTTAGAGTCCCAGGACTCTAGGCTATAAAATTAGGTTTTTCCATTCCCAGTTATCCAATGTTAGAGAATACAGAAGGGGTACAGCAAAGAAGGGAGGTAGAGGGTTACAAAATGATCTTGATGGGTCTTGGGAAAGGATCTAATTAGTAGTGTCAGCAAAATAAACCCACAGCCAGAGAGTATTCTAGAAATTCTGTTCAATAGCTGGACTGTTAAAACTTATTAGTGGGCAGATAGAATCTCTGCCTCTGTCTCATGTGGATTGGCTTCTTCCTCATTTCTCCCTCTTTCTGAAATCTAGGATCACATGGAGTTAGAAACCATCACTTTTGGTAGACTAATACTGTGTTAGTAGGTGTGAGGGTGAAAAGAGCATAAACTGAGAAGGTTAGGCAGACTGGCTTCTAATCTCAGCCCTGCTTCCACTCTCCTTATGATCTCAGGCACATTGTTTAGGCTTCTCAAGCCTTAGTTTCCAAAAACACCCATCTCGCAAATGTGCTATGAGAATTAAATGAGATGATCCTTGTCAAGAGCCTAGTGCAGTGCTGAATCCCCTTTCTTTACTTTTTCTCTTCCCCTGAATACTGAGACATTTATTTATTGATTTAACTATAATATTTTGCTTTATTATTTTAACATTGCTATAATGATATTAATAGAAGAGAAAAAAATCACAATACTTTCTTACTTAGGGGAAACTCTTACAGTCTCAAATTTGAGTAAATTTAACTATGTGCAGGTCTGAAACATTCCCTATAGCCAGGTTTCTAATCCTCATCTTGTACCAAAGGAGTCTAAGAGATTTGAGCATAATATCTAGCTATTTTAATAGGTTTTCCAAGACTGTGAATTGGCTTATAATTCAGACAGCCCCTTCTTTTCACGCTAGGGTTGAAAAAGTCACCATTTTTTCTTGAGGATTATAGGATTACCTTTCATACTGCATTTCATAACCTGTTATGAGACCTAAGGAACTCAATAAATGTTAAATAATGATATCAAATGTGAGGTTTTCTCCTTTTTTTAACACAAATGTATTAAACTGTGAATCTCTTTCTCTATTCAAGCCATTTACTCTTAGTCTCGCAGAAAAAAATTACGGAAGATCCACATCTCTCTTAACTGAACCTGTGACATTTTCTCTGCACGTGGTCAGCCTGAGCCGGGCTCTTGTTTCTCTTGACCTCAGCTTTCTTCTATTCACCCCTGGTAGCAGCCTCCACACTAGTTTAAAGGTCTGTTGCCTAAAATCAAATCTGTTCATGCTATTGAGCAATAAGAGATGGATTCTGTGTGTCACAGAACTTAGCAGGGAGAGTTTTAGTGTTCCCATACCAGAAAAAAACACCATGATTTCCTATTGATACCTAACAAAAGCAAAGTGGAGTTTGTTACTGCCTGTTATCATTGTTGAGACACACGTTTAACATTTCTAAAATTGGGATGTGTCTAGGGCATCATCTATGAACTGTCTTACAATCTAGGCCATCTTAAATTAACTGTCAGTTAGGGAATAGACGTGACTAGTTGCCATTGCCCAGCCATGAGAGTCCTTCATTATTATTCCCAGTGGAGCTCCTGAAGAACTGCAACTCCTCAACATTTCAATCAATGGATCATTTCAGGAACATTTGATAAAGACTATAAATCCTGATTCTGGATTGGGAATCTTAACAGTGACACTTTATAGTAAGATCGGAAAAGCCCTCAGAGATCATAGTGGAATGTTCTTTTGCTCTGATAATATAATGGACAAAACTGGTGGAAAAACTTGGACATCAGTAATATTGAGTTGAAAAGTGATTTGGAAGAGTCAGCCTGTGAATGTGAAGGAGCATTAGGAATAGCTTGACCATTTTATTTCACTTACATCTTCTTTTTTTTCTTTTTTTAAGAGACAGGGTCTCACTCTGTTGCCCAGATTGGAGTACAGTGCCACAGTCCACAATTAAAGCAGGCTCATACACCTGGGCTCAAGCAAGACTCCCACCTCAGCCTCCTGAGTAGCTAGGACAACCATGCACAGCTAATTAAAAAAATTTTTTTGGGGGGATTAGAGATAGGGCCCTGCTATGTTGTCCAGGCTAATCTTAAACTCCTGGCCTCAAGCAATCGTCTTGCCTTAGCCTCCCAAAGTGCTGAGATTACAGGTGTGAGCCACTGTGCTTGTCCTATATCTTCCTTTTAATAAAAGCACAAGAATGATATATGATAGAAATTTATGTCTAAATAAATCTGAAAAAACTCTTTCAACAGGCATAAAATAAAAATTCTGAGTGATAAAAAGCATTTTGTCCTAGTTTACTGGATAATGTTTTTTCTTTTTTTCTTAGTGGTAAATAATATAATGATGAGCTATGCAATTGATGAAACCTTAGATTTAATGTAATATCATTATTTTGGGGAGTATGTGGATTATTTTATGAATTATTTTCTTAAAAGAGATTTAAAAAATTCCCCAAATTTCAGATTCAATTAGTTTAGTATGCATATGTACTATATTACTAAAGACCATTGGTATAAATGGTTTTATATAAAATAAATATTATAATATTATCCTTTTTTTATGCACAACACTAAATTACCTCACTTTTGAAAAGCAATAATGAAAAGGTAACAATAAAAGGTTATCTCTAAGTTATTCCTTTTGTGGCTTGGTAAATGCATTACAATATGAATTAAAAAAATACTAAAACTCTTCACTTTCAAATGGCTTATAGACTACATAAAACAACTTCTTCCAGAATAGAAGTTCTGTTGAATATATGTAGTCTACACTGAATATTTGACAGCACTGATTCATTCAAAAACTATGTATTGCTTACTGTTCAAGATACTTGGGGATATAGCAGGAAAGCCCTGTTATCAAAGAACTTAGATTCTAATGGAAGAGATAGTAAATAAATAAGTAAATTTTATCATGACAACTAATAAGTGCAAAGGGGAAAAATTAAGAGGGGAGAATAGGAAGTGTTGGGAAGAGAACAAAATTTTAGATCAGGTGGCCAAGGAAGACCTCTCCAACAAAGTCCTATAAAAAGCAAAGCACTGCAGAAAGTAAGGAATCTACCTATGTGGATATCTGAGAGAAGCACATTCTAGACAGAAAGAACAAACAATAAACACAAAGGCCCATAAGCAGAAACACATCTGGTGTATTCTAGGAATGGGAAGAAGCCCGAGCAGCTGGCACAGTGTGAAAAAATAAGAGTACATTAGATAGGTCAGAGAAGTCAAATAGGCAGAGCAGGTCCTGTGGACATTGTAGGTTAGAGAAAGGAGTTTGGCCCTTCCTGTTGAGTGAGATGGGAAGACACTGGAGATCTTTGGGGGAGTTGTGCCCTGGTCTGACTGGCCTTTTATGTGGGTGTTCTGGCTATAGTGCGGAGAATAGAATGGAGGAGTGGGAAAAGAGAGACCAGTTCAGAGATTTGTAGTAATCCATGTGAGGACTTAAATTCAGATAGTAGTAGGAGAGGTGTTGAAAATAAATAAAAATTCTGGATTTATTTTGAAGGGCAAGCTATCATGATTTGCAGATGAACTGGATGTAGGGTGAGAAAAAGATGAGTTCAATGATTAAGATTTTTGGCCTGAGCAACTAAAGAAGAGCTGCCATTTATGAAGGATAACAATAAGAACATTACAGAAAGAGTAGATTTGGGGGAAGAATATGAAGAATTTTAGGAATAAATTTTGGATATGTTAAATTTGAGATGCCTTTGGACTTCTACAGAGAGGCATCAAGTAGGCAGTTGGATTCACAGATGTGAAATCAGGGAATGATGTCTGGGCTGGAGATGCTAGTGTGGGAGTCATTAGCATATAGATGGTATATAAAGTTATGAGACAGAATGAGATCACCCAGGTGGAAAAAAACCCAAAAGAGCTTGGTAGCCTGAAAGCCAGGACAGAAAGCATCTCATGAAAGACAGAGGCATGAAGTGAGTCAAATGCTTCAAAGAGGTCAAGTAAAACAGGACTCAGAATTGACCAGTGCATTTAGCCACGTGGATGTCACTGGAGACCTGATAGTAGCAATTTGGTGTGGGGTTGGCCTGATTGTAATGGGATCTAGAGACACTTTGAGGAGAGGACTAGGAGACAGGGAGTATACATAATTCTTTCCAGGATTTTTCCCATTAAAAAAAGAGAAAAAGAAATGGGTTAATAGCTAGAGCAGAAGTAGTTTTGCTTTTGTGTTTTAGGTGATAGAAAAACAATCTAAATATTGATGGAATTGTCTAACGGAAAAAACGGAGAAAAAATTAAAAAGGAAAGATTTGCCTGAGCTGGCACAGGTTGTAGTGGGCAAGTAGAGAAATTAGTTTTAGCAAAGAGCCACTGATAATGCATTTTTCAGACTTTCCAGTCATGTTTTATGCCAGTCACTCCTATTCTTCTCTTTGCCTGAGTTTATTCTGTTTTTCATTGATAGAAACCCACCCTTTTATCTCTTCAGTAAAGTATTTCCTCTATATCCCAGGCCATGAATTCATAGAGATCCCTTTCTCCTCTGAATTCATTGCTCTTGTAATCTGTTCCATTAAACTGATTATTAGTCATTTTTCTACACACAGCTGTCTTTCTCATTAAGTTGTAAGCCCCCTGATAGCAGTGATCGTGCCCCAGCTATGGTCAGTGCCCAGTAAAGCTAGCTGACTTTGTCTCTACCACTTTCACTGAAAATGGTTTCCTTCCTTATAATCCCTTAAGGTGAAAAGCCTATTATTATTCTTCAGGTGAAGATCCTTCATGTGCTAAAAAGTATTATTAAACTGCTGCTTGGTCTCATCTTTTCCACTCTTTAATTCTCTGTTTTCATCTCTAATTTTTAAATCATTTTTTTGGTTTCTTTCCTTTGACACCTCTCCAAATGCATCTCTTTTTCTTTTCTTTTTCCTTTTTAAAATGTTCTTCCTTTATTGTTTTATTCTTCTGTATGTTTAACTGTGAAATTTGAGATGTGTGCAGAAGGTGGGAAGCCAGACTATACTGAGTGGTAGCTGCCTTCTACAAGAGTGAGGAGAAGGAGTGGGAGTTGGCTAAACCACACGTGTGTATGCGTGTACAAGCTTGCACTTGCTGACATTCCAGCAAGGGAAGAACATGTGAAAACATACAGAAATAAAACCATGACATTTTATCTCATCCATAGTTACATATTCGTCCCCTCAAATATTTTTTAAATAAATGAATGAATCAATGAATTAACTCTTCTCATAATGATCAATTCTTCTCTCTCATTGAGGGCTAACCACTAGTTTTCTTTCTATGCAAACATGCTCATCTTTACAGTATGATTTCAGTTATAATCTGACCACTACTGTGAATTCTCAAGCAGTAAAAATAATAGGTAATATTAAGTGAACATGTATGTGAGGCAAATAGAGCAGAGTGATCAAAAGTTTGTTCTCAGAAGCCATATGCCTGTCCAGATCTCAGCTCTGCCACCTTGTAGCTACATGACTTTGGACAGATCATGTTTCCTCATTTGTAAAGTGGGATTAATTTTAATAATAATACGTGCTTCATAGGGTAGTTGTGAAGATTCAATGACTTAATATAAATCTTATAGTAATCTTAATCTCAAGATAAATCTAAATCTAAATCAATATAAATCTTAATCTTATCTTTACTTTTTAAAGATGAATGAACTGAGGCTTAGAGAAGTTAAATAGCTTCCCCACAGCTATCCAGCTAGTCAGCAGCTGGGGTCTGCTTCCTCTTTACTGCACGGTCTGTCTACTGTGGTGGTAGGAAAGGCCCAGACAAGAAACAGAATATCTCTACTAAGGGCTCTCCTTAACATAAAAGAGCAAGGCTGGGAACTGAGAACACAGAGACAGTGGATGTAAAGTTGTGTTGTTGAGGAAATGATTGTGGGGGCAAATCTGAGGAGAGGGGAAGTTCATGGAAAAGTAGCTGGAATGTCTCAAGGTTGGTGCTCACCTAAGTTAGAGGCAACGGTCAAGATGGAAGAGGGTAATGAGCGTTCCCACACTCAAGGTTCAGCCCACTCCTAGTTCTGGAGTTTGTTCTTAGATGCCTGTCTTTGAGAGCTAAAAGACTATAATTCACAGTAGGATGTCAAAATTATTTTCAGGCTTTCTTTGTGGAGTTATGACTCACTTGGACATTGAATGAGGAAACAAAGCCAGATGGGTGGCCTTGTTTCTAATCCCCATTTGCAAAGATTTATTGCTATCATTCTTCTTGCAAATGACTAAATTATTTAATTATGCTGTCTGATAATGGCAGAGCTATAAACTTAAATTAATTATTCAACAATTCACCTCATTAAAGCTGTTACTGGAACAATATTTTGGTTATCTTCAGGAGCTATTTTAGTGTCTCTATTATTCCCATGTACCTTTCCCTCCCTTCACCATAGTCTGGAAGGAGGAAGTCTAGAAAGAAACCAAAAGAAAAAGAACCTGAGAAACAGAGAAAAGAGTACATTTTTTAAAAACTAGAAAAGAATGGGAGAAAGCAGGACCAAGTTTGGGAAGACTGTCCTATGAGTACACTATCCTGTTCCACTCGCAGGGAAATGTGACCCTCAATAGGGGAGTATAGGGACCATAAAATGGAAGCATTAAAGGAGTGCATTTCCTTATTCTTTGCCTTCACTCCTCACTTTTAGTTTGGATGTTCCCAGAGAGGGACATTATCAAGCCTAAGAACAGACAAAGTTGGGAGGTGGCTGAGATTACTCTACTGTATGACATAATATAAGAGTGATTCTATGGGATCTTTCAAAGCCTTTTAAAAGTTATGTTATTGAAGTAAAATATACACATGTAAGTTACCATCTTTACCATTTTTAAGTATGCAGATCAATGGTAATAAATACATTTACATTCCTTTCTTTTACTCTTTCTTTTCCACTCCCATCTCCCCTTCCCTGGCCTCTGGTAACAACAGATCTATTCTTTATTTTCATGAGATCCACTTTTGTTTAGCTCCCACATATTAGTGAGAACATGAAATATTTGTCTTTCTGTGCTTAGATTATTTTGCTTAACATAATGGCTTCCAGTTCCATCCCCACTCAAAGCCTTTATTTTCTAAGTAAACATTTGTACTTGGGCCAGCGCTAGAAATCGTTACTACTTTCTGCTCTTTCTGTGCCTCTCCTTCCATCGCCAGCGAGTGGTAGGGTGAGGCTAGGTAGGAGGGAAAGATTGTTGTCTCGGGACTTGCCCAGGGAGAGTTTGGCAGCAGGTAGTTCTCTGATTCCACCTAGAGGTAAGCCGTGATGTGGCTACTGCTACTCCTCTCGTTACTACCCTCTTGACTACAAGCTGACAGGCCCCAGATTTTACTAAGAAACACAAAAGAGTCCAGAATATGCTTTACACAATGCATACTTGACCGGCTGGGTGCGGTGGCTCATGCCTGTAATCCTAGCACTCAGGGAGGCAGAGGGGGGAGAATCGCTTGAGGTCAGGAGTTCGAGACCAGCTCGAAGAAGAATGAGACCCTGTCTCTACTAAAAATAGTGCTAAAAATAGAAAAAATTAGCCGGGTGTGGTGGCACAGGCCTGTAGTCCCAGCTACCTGGGATGCTGAGTCAGGAGGATCACTTGAGCCCAGTAGTTTTAAGTTGCTGTGAGCTAGGCTGATGCCAGGGCACTGTAGCCCTGGTGATAGAGTGAGACTCTGTCTCAAAACAAACATACAAAAACTCCCAAAAAACCATATATGACCATCTTTTCTTTTTTGATTTTTATTTTTTATTGTTATATACACAATAAAGTGTACCACCCTTAAGTACTCTCATAGATTTTTACACATGAAGACATCTTTTAAACACAATTCAAATAAAATTATCTGAATATTTGCAGCACCCCAGAAGGTAATATGTGATCTCTTCCCAGTAAATACCATCATCCAGCAGGTGTTTTGGAGTACCTGTAATTCCAGCCACTGGGGAGGCTGAGGCAGGAGGATTGCTTGAGCCCAGGAGTTCAAACCAGCCTGAGCAACATAGTGAGACCCAGTCCCTTTTTAGGACTTTTTTAGGGGGAAAAAATAATACCATCATCCAAAGGTAACTAATACTTTTTTTTCATCTAAATATATTATAGATGGGCATTGGATTGTCTTCTGGTGTGAGCTGTTATGAGTAAAGTTGCACTAAATATGTTTGTGTTAAACATGTTTAAAACATGTTTTAATGACCTTCTGTTTCTTCTTGTTTTAGTCATCAGCTATACTGACCTTCTTTCTAAAGGGACTGTTATCATTACCACTATTTTGCTTTTGAAAAAAGGCCAATGGCATGTTCCTCCCATAATCCCTTTTCTCTTATTTTTAAAATCAGAATAGTATCACATCAGCACATTAAAAAATAAAATATATTTCACCATATATATAGTCATAATTTTTTTCCCTTAATCTATCCCCACTCTATTTCCCAGAAATTGCCTACGTTAATAGTGTTGAGGTCTTGCTTAGGTTGTTTTCTAGTCATACAAAAACATGTAATAGTACATAAGTGGTGTAATTTAGATACTATGCCATATTATATTTATATTTTTTGTTTCAAAATTTAAAAAGTCATAACACATATGTTTTTCTGCTACTTGCTTTTTTATTTCTCCATGTGTCATGAATATTATTTCATAGCACACTCACTCTGACAGCAAAATTTAGATTCCTGGCCTCTATAGAGAAACTTCCCAAACAAAAACCTTCAAGAGTAAAACTTAAAAATCCATATTTTTTAAAAGGACCCCAGGGAATTTAGTTATAAAGCCAGATTTAAGGCACAGGCCAAGATTAACTTCTGGAGAGCAGAGACTAGATTCGCACGTGTTTTGGATGAATGACTCTTGTGTACTCTTGACTCCGTTAAGTGAATATTAATGATTCTGCTTTCTCCTCCATATTGATTTCCTGGATGAGATTTTATGTTTGACCTCTCCTGAGAAATGAAGAGGAAAATATTGGTCAATGATAATTTCATTGATACTGTTTTAAACACAAAATAGCTCAGGGATCAATTGAGTGCCCCTAGGAAATGGGTTTAAGCCTTGTTCTCTCCTGCTCTGTTTACCTGACTGTTTAGTTACAAAGAAATTGAACCTGAATTTACTGAAACAGATATTAGATTTATTTTTTCAGTGTGAATGCTAAGTATGTATTGGGATAGGGGCTATGAACAAAAACCTATTATCCGGAAGCTTGAAAAGCACTTAGTAAAGAAAATTTCAGTGGTCCAAAGGAGTTTGAGAAGAAGCAAAAATACAGGAAGGATTTACTTTGCAATTTATTAAATATGAGATTGTTGGTGTAACTCTTTATACCATACCGGTAGTGATAGTCTTGTGGCCCACAGACTTGTGAGTTTGTTATTTTTTCTTTTTTGGTAGAAAATCATTGTTTCTTTTCTTAAATATACCACTGATCCTCTTTGCCCCAGTACTTAACAGATGATGGGTGTGACACCTCTATCACCCCATGATTTGTGATGGATGGTGGAATGAGTAGCGAGCATCAGTAGAATACCCACCCCGCCTTCATAGAAGCATCCCCTCCAGGTAATATCCAAACTGGCGTTCAGGGGACTCTGAAAACCCCCCAAGTTTCTATTCACTTATTGCTTCATCCCTTCCCCCAACACAGATACTTTTATAAAATTACATCCAAGGAACATCCCAGGGTATCTGTGAGTCCCCCTTAAGGCACATCTACAAACTACCTTTGCTTCTCTGCTCTATAGACGCAGAGTGAACTTGGGTTTGGATCTTCTAAAGAAAATTATTGTGGCGTATTTATATTTTATATTGATCTTTCTAGAGTATCCTCCTTGGCTCCCAACAGAAGGACATTTATTTTTTAAAAATTTGTTTATATTGTTTTCCATTTGCAACCTGCATTACTTTCTTTGGGCTGCAATAACAAATTAACACAAACTCAGTGGCTTAAAATAACAATTTATTCCCTCACAGTTCTGGAGGCTAGAAGTCTGAGATCAAGGGGTTGGCAGGGTTGGTTTCTTCTGGAAGCTTTGAAAGAGAATCTGTTTCATGCCTCACTTCTAGCTTCTGGTGGCCGCAGGCAATTCCTGGAGCCCATTGGTTTGCAGATGCATCACTCCGATGTCTGCTGTTTGTGTTCACAAAGCATTCTCCCCTATGTGTCTATCTTTACATGGGCTTCTTATAAGGATACCAGTCATTGGATCTGGGGCCTACTCCACTCCAGCATGACTTCATCTTAACTAATTACATCTGTAAAAATCCTACTTCCAAATGAGGTCACATTCTGAGGTTACTGGTGAACATGAACTTTGGGGGAACACTACTGAACCCAGTATGTCACCTACTTTAGCAGATAATCCTATTGTAGGCTGAACTAAGGAATCTCGAGTTGGTGTTTCTGCATTTTCTAATAAATGTAAGACTTTTAAAAGGGAGAAAGAATATTGTCAGTCCTTTTGCCTCTTTTCTTCCAGAAATGAAGCATTTGGGTTCTGGGTTTCCCCCTGCTTTTGTTACCTTGTTAAAGGAAGAGCAGAAATAGGTGCCTGAGAGAGAGTGACAACATTGTCACTGTCTCACATACCTTGACAGGCTATGCGCTCATAGATCCTAATGGCCCTGCTTGGCTTCCCAGCCACCCCTCCTCAAAACATTAACCAGTGAAAGTTTGTGGGGGACCCTTTAATCCTGAGTGAGGACATGGTAGGGGAGGAGGAAACTATGATTTTCTCCTCTATCTTAAACAGTTACAGTCAGTTCCTGTTTTGGCATTTAATTTTATCTTTGGTTTAAACAATAGACATTTATTTCTCATGTTCTGGAGGCTGAGAAGTCCAAGACCAACATGTTGATAGATTGGCTTCCTGGCGAGGGCTCTCTTACTGACTTGCAGATGATTACCTTCTCTCTGTGTCCTCACCTGGTAGAGAGAAAGAGGGAATAAATCTCTGGTCTGTTCTTAGAACGGCACCAATCCCATCATGAGGATCCCACCCTCATACCACATCTAAGCCTAATTACCTCCCAATATCTTCATCTCCAAATGCTATCGCATTGGGGGTTAGGGCTTCAACACATGAATTTTGAGGGGGCGCAATTTGGTCCATAGCAGGGTGCATAATGTAATGTGGTTGTCATCTCCTGTACTCAGAAAATGTGAGAGCAGCGATGAATTTAATGTTGATAGGAAATTATTCCAATTACTTTTCTCTAGCTGACTTTCCCTGTTTCTTTAAAATATAAGAGATTTTAGGAGATGTCTAATGTTCTATCCCACACATTTTTTACTTTTGAAGATTTTTAACGAACTGTGAAGAGTCAGAATAACCTTCTGTTTTTTTCCAGTCCATTGAGAAAGGGCACTTCAATTTCTAAGCCCAAGGCAAACATACTTATTTCATCTTTCCCTCTTGCCCCAAATAGTTAAAAATCGTTAGCGTTAAGCCATTCAAGCATTTTCAGTCAGGACTCATCTTTCAAGGAGGTACAGCTATTTGTTTCTGACTGAACTTTATGAATTGAAAGATTTTTTTTTTTACAGCAGTGGCTTTTCATAAGTCCATGCCTTTATTTAACCAAGAGGACAGTCCTAAGAATCTGTGCTAAATTATAAATAATAAAAAAAAAAAACTATACATTTACAACTTCCTGACATTTATTTCATTCTGGGTCACTTTTGGATAGTTTTGGATGCCCTCAAAGGTTAGGCATTTCTGGGATTCAAAAAGAGTACTTTTTTCCTTTTACTTGTCATATTTACAGTTTTAATAACAACATGATCGTTACTACTATTTTCTGCATATTAGGCTCTAGATTCTAATTTCTAGGTTCTAAACAACCTAGGAAATAGTAATATTATATTTAGAGCTGATATAATAATCAGCTTTTGTGTACTTTGTATACTAGGGAGTAAAATCTTGTTAGTCATTACCGGGGGACCAGGACTACCAGTTTTATTATCATTTTCTGATTCTTCTTGGTTCTCTTGATTTTGCTACACTAGTGTAAATTTATTCCCAAGGTTCAGAATAACAACCTCACATGCCCACTGAACAGACAGCAAGCAAAAAATGCAGAGTTTAACATTATTATAAAATGCTTAAGATTCTTATTTAGAGCCTTTGATCTGCTTCCACAGTCAGATACTGAATGTAGCCTTTGTTTAAAGGATAGAGAAGAAGAAAACAGGAGAGAGGGAGAGAGAGAGAGAGAAAGAAGGGAGAGAGAGAAGGCAAATCACAAGAAAAATGATGTGCAGCATTGGGCAACAGATTAGATTAATGACATCCTATTCTTATAAGGATATCAGTCATATTGGATTAAGTCCCACTCTAACGACATTATTTTCACTTACCTCTTTATAGACCTCATCTCCAAATACACTCACATCGTGAAGTACTGGGGGATAGAACTTTAACTTATTTTGCAGGGGACACAATTAAGCCCATAACACCCCCCACCCCCCACTAAGACTAGAAAAACAAAGGGAAGAGTCTGAAATTACTAACCAATAAAAGCTTAGAAAAAGGGGCTTGCATGACTAAAACTCAAACCTTTGAGGAAAAGGGTGAGTTGGTCTGGTGCTTATGTTTCTGATCTCAAAAACCTAAGCCATAGCACAAATTTCAGATATAAATATGGACTTGTGTTACAACCAAGATGGAGTAAGAAGTACTGGATTTTCTCTTCTCTGAAAAACCAAAAAGCATAAAGCAGACAAAAATACATGAAGCCAGTTTTGAAGACATCAAGTAGTAAAAGACAGTAATCTTGGAAAAGTGAGAAACAGATGAGTTGAGTCCTTTGATTTTCCTAGTTTACTGAACTGAGAGACATTCCAGGCTGTGGCGAAGAAAGGGGGAACCCAGGCAGATCCTGATTCTCTATGTTGAAAAGACAAAGTCAAGAGTCTGGGGAGACCGAGGCAGCTAGAATTTGCAGGACAGAGTGCCAGAAGTGAGGGAGCTGCGACAGAGAGAACTCTGGAGATCTGTAGAGGGTTTCCCTCGAGTATTCAGGAGAATACTGCTCAGCGCATGCATGTGAGGAAAGGACACAAGGCTGGGGAAAGAAACATTAAAAGGATTAGAGAGAAGAGCATATAACACACAGGCCAGAGTAAGTGCTGTCCTACCAGCCACACTGGAGAGCTCATGATTCATGGGACACTGGGGCCAGTTCTGAGCAAGGCCTTGCCTCTGTAGTGGGGAGTAATTAAGCCTAGACTGAGCCTGGCTCTGGTCATTACTAATAAGTCTTAAAACCAGGACTGAAAAGGATCCAACCATTTCCAAATAACTCACTGTATCTGAGGATATTTATAGAGATAAAAAACTATACAGGACTCATCTAGATGAAATTCACAATTTTACCAGGCATACAAAAAAGGTAGAAAACATGATGCATAATGGGGAGAAAATCAATCAATTGAGCCAGATCAAGAACTGATACAGATGTTGGAAATAGAAGTAAAGGACATTAAAACCAGTTATTTTAACTGGATTTCATATTCTCAAAAAGTAAAAAAGAGATTTAGAAGAGATTTTTAGAAAAGACTCAAAGTGAACTTCTGCAAGTATAAATGACAATATTATCATGACAATTTTATTTGTAATAGCCAAAAAATGGAAATGGTCCATGAGCCCAGCATCAGATGAACAGTAAACAAACTGGCATATCCATACAATGAAATGCTACTCAGTGATAAAAGGGGCAAGCTATTGATACATGCAGCAACATGGATGAACCTCAAAATAATTATGCTAAATAAAAGAAGCCAGACAGAAGGAGAACATACAAAACATAAATTCATCTACAGTGATAAAAAGCAAATTAGTGGTTTCCTGGAGATGAGAGCAGGCAGGAATTATTAAGGATTATGAAGAAACTTTCCAGAGGATATAGATTTGTTCATTATCTTGATTGTGATGATGATGGTTTCATGATGATATACATTTTTCAAAACATAAAATTGTACACTTTAAATATGTGATTCATGTCAATTTACCTCAATAAAGTTTTTTTTTTTAATATAGAAGCATTTAAAACCTGTTTCAAAACTGATCTCTTTCTGGAAGTTACTACACACTAACCTGTATACATGCTTAATTTATACTCTAAAACATTAATGTGCAGTTGCCAAATCAGTGACTTGCTTTGATGTATAGTTTTTCTACCCATAAACTCTTTTTTTTTTTTTGAGACAGAGTCTCACTGTGTTGCTACCCATAAACTCTTAATAGGAACACTGGCTAGTATTTGCCTTCAAGTTTGTTTCCAGTGAATTTTCTCTTCTTGACAAGAGTTTTTCAGCCTCTATAGCCTCATAAGACATTTAGAGGGTCAGGCACTTAATTGCTAGCATCCTCACCAGGTGGGTCAATGGAAAAAAGTATAAAGAAGGAATTGTCTTGCTGAAATTATGCTATAACTAAGTAGACACACCTAGAGATGAGATAGTGTTCTCTGCACAGTGATGGTCTGCTCTTAGCTTTCTAGCACTGTGTTGTCCTCTGGAATTGTGTAGTGTTTTGTGCCTGTAAATCTTCCTGCTCTCTCATGAAATACTTGATTTTACAACATCCATGTGGAGAAAAGTTATAATAATCACTGTTTGCTGACCTCAGTGAGGTCAACAACAGATCTTTTTAATCAATCTTTCTCTCTTCTTATCTCTTCCTTTGTTACATAATTCAGGATATACTTGGTGAGCACTTAGTGCCAGGCACACTTAGCTGTCATGTACTTCTAGAGCCTTGTTGTTCAAAGTGTATTTGGTGGAGCACAGCATCGGTGTCACCTGGGAGCTTATTAGAAATGCAGGATCTTAGTCCTCCTCCAGACATACAGGATAAGTATCTGCATTTTAACAAGATCCTTCAGTGATTTGTATGTACATTTAAGAAGTTCTGTTCTAGAGAATTCTCCTTAGCTCTACCACTTAAATACTGCTATGACTTTGAGAAAGTAACTTCACTTGTCTAAGGCATTAACAAATGGGGGAATGGGAATGATAGTAGAACCCGCCTCGTATATTATATTGTCGGGGGGATTTAATTAGACAACCTTCTAAAACCTTTAACACACTGGGTGGTACCTAGTCAGTACCTTTTAAAAAAATCACCCATATTTTTACTACTATTATTCTGTAGTTAAAAGAAAAAACAAACTTTTTTATAATACATCTTTTGTAGCCACTTCCCCTCTAGTTCATTTATGTGTTCATAATGGTGACAGGCATTATTTCAACAGGCATGAAAAATAAATACAACACTTGATCCTAGATTGGAACCTGAAGAAGAAAAAGAAGGAAGGAAAGGGAATGTCTTAGCTCAGACTGTCATAAAAAAATGGATATTTGGTAAGAATGCTATAGAAATGACGCTGTTTTCTTCTTAATGCCTTGTATTGGGAGGCATACAATATCTATTTTTCTCATTAGCAATGATATTAACTTTTATCACTTGGTTAAGATGATATCTATGATATTTTTGCATTGTAAAGTTCATTAATAAGTAGCTAATAGATATTTTGTTGGGATTTACTTTGAGATTATATACATACATATCTTTTTTCTCATTAAAATTTTACTGAGTTAACATCTATTGATAGCTCTCTCTGAATCATTTGTTACAGCGATGGCTGCTGAATGTTGTTTTCTAGTTCTGTCATTCTTTTTCTGTTTTTGTTTTTTTTTTGAGACAGAGTCTCGCTTTGTTGCCCAGACTAGAGTGCTGTGGTATCAGCCTAGCTCATAGCAACCTCAAAACTCCTGGGCTCAAGCAATCCTTCTGCCTTAGTCTCCCGAATAACTGGGACTACAGGCATACACCACCATGCCCAGCTAATTTTTTCTATATATTTTTAGTTGTCTGGCTAATTTCTTTCTATTTTTTAGTAGATATGAGGTCTCGCTCTTGCTCAGGCTGGTTTTGAACTCCTGAGCTCAAGCAATCCTCCCACCTCGGCCTCCCATTGTGCTAGGATTACAGGTATGAGCCACCCCTCCCGGCCAGCTTTAGTTACTTTTTTCCCCAGCCACGTAACCGGTCCATTGCTAGGAAAATATCGTGTTCCTTATTTTAACAACAAATCTTTGGGGAAAAGTTCCTGCTTCCTCCTCTCCATAGAAATGCAAAGTCAAATTTTTAGAAAATAAATTGCTAACGTTTCTCTTTTTTCCTTTAATAATTATATATTGGACTTCTCTTCAAATATTTAAATCATTTTGGGAAGGTCTTTGTTTAACAGTTAATTTATTCCATGAGAAGAGACCCTTAACATGGATGAGATTCTAAATAAGTCTAGGGACAGTTTGACAGCAAGAGAGGTCATTTTTCTCTCCCTAAGCTGCTCTTGACAATGGACATTTAACCAGGCTAATCAAATGTGACTTATATCATCAAAATTAGTAAGGCATGAAAGACGTTTATCAGATCATTCATTTCATTGCCTGTTTAAAAATATGATCTCGTATGCCTTCTTAATAGCGGCCACTTGGAGCTCCCTCTGCAAAGTGAGGGTTTCGGATTTTCAGGACAATGTTCAACCAGCATTTTCTAATCTCCATGAAAGTCATTTAACGTTCATTTTTTCAAAGGAGCTATTGACTTACCTTTGGGCAGTCCCATTACTGGAACTCTTTCTCTTCTACTCTTTTTAACTCGAGTAGTTTGTCGATAATTTAGTGCTCCTTTCACCAAAGGTCATATTCTTTCCCCAGTTTATCTTCTTGATTTTATATAACCCTTATCTAGAAAACGGAAATCTCTAATACCCTCTGTAAGCATAAGTTAAATAAGGCAAAGAAGGTATGAAGTATTTCCAAATTTACGTATAGTTGCACCCTCTTTTCCTTTTGTATTCAACAAATACAGCCATCAAGTCCCAGATGTTATAGTACACCTAGGGACACAAGTTGATGTATTATATTCCTTCCGCTTTAAGCTTTGTTTTATTTTTCATCCCCAGATACTGGTGAGTTTTTAAATCAACCTTTAATTTGTTCAAAAAGTCATTCATTTTTGTAATTAGTCATCATGCAATGGTGTTTGCCCCGTTTATGTCTCACTTTTTATAATTTAACAAGGGATTTCTAGCTAAATAAACCTCGGTAAGCTTGTTTTTGATTTAAGAAAATGCAGAGTTCATCTAATTGGTGAATCAATCTTTGTCTATTAGATAGCTTCCTGAAGCACAGACTCTAGGGAATAATTTTATACTAGAGATTTGCCAGTTTGGGTAAAAACGTTTCTATGAGCCTTTAGAAATAAAATACATATTTAGCTGGCTAACTGTGTTTGGCAGATGTGTTACTGAAGTCTGGTACTTAGTTCTAAAGGTGAATTGTCAATGAGCTACAAGGTTTTCAACCAGTGTTCCTAAGAGGAATGTGCAAGTCCACAAACATCAGGAGTTGACGCATACCACGTGAAGAGATAATATCGGGCTTTGAAGGACGGGGTAAAAATAAGTGGCTAAAAATATCAAATGGTTTTGGGGTTTCCCAGTGGCTGCTAGAGTCATGTGCATTTAATTATACAAAATTATCTGTACTAAATCAATGCATATATTTGGGAGGAAGTGAGATTTATCAGAAAGAGAATAGATTTGACTCCTGCAGATGCTGGATTGATATGGAGCACCTTACTTAACTCTCTGTGTGTGTGTGTGTGTGTGTATGTTTGTGTGAGCTTGTGTTTTATTTCTCTAGCTTTATAAAATTCTGGCTACTTTTATGTTGTAATGCAGCATGATACGGACCAGAGCTGTATAGTAGAATTTTCTATAATGATGAAAATGTTCTATATCTGCAGTGTCCAATATGATAACCATTGGACTCACATGTACATTATTATTATTATTTTTTTGAGACATGGTCTTACTCTGTCATCTAGGCTGGAGCACAGTGGTATGATCATAACTCACTGTGATCCTGAACTCCTGGGCTCAAGTGATCCTCCCACTTGAGCCTCCCAAGTAGCTGGGACTATTGGCATGCACCACCATACCTAGCAAATTTTGTTTTTATTTTTTGTAGACACAGGGTTTCACTATGTTGCCCAGGCTGGTCTTGATCCCCTGGCCTCAAGTGATCCTCCCACTACTGCCTCTCAGAGTGCTGGGATTACAGACATGAGCCACCATAGCCAGCCTCATGTGTACTTTTTGACTTTGTGGCAATTATCAATGTAGACATCAAACAAGATCTACAGAAAATCCATATTTATTCCAAAGGAACACCTTTATTTTGCTTGGATAAGCAATTGTTCTGTGGTGGTCAAATATACTCAAAATAATTATGCCATTAAAAGTTAATATTGGTCTCATTTTTAAATCAATGTAGCTAATGCTAATGAGTTATATAATTTTTAATTTAATTTTAATTAACTTAAATTTAAATTACCACATGTGGCAAGTGGCTACTATATTGGAGAGTGTGGTTATAATCATTGACATACCAGAAATATTCCCTTTCTAGGCACAAGTAAGAACTGCTAGTTTCACGTGCATTGTTGAGGAGTAGCCACTAAATACTTGTATTTCAGATGTATAATGACAGAATTCTCTCCTCTTTTACACCAAAGTAAACTGTATCACTGATCCTTATCTGTAGCACTAATTTGAATTGCATCATATGTTTTATGAGCTTTTTCTTTTTCTATGTCTTTTCTCCATGACAAGAATTGATAGCCCTTGGGTTCTTTGTATTTTTCCTGTATTTAACACATGTTTATTGAGCATCTATTATGTATCAGGCACTGTCCTTGCTCTCACTGAGGTTACCGTAACATATAATTATGCAAAAAATTATTTGAATATAATTTTGATAAGGTTTTAGTGTATTTACCTAGAAAGAACTAAAACAAATGTTGATTGGCTGAGAATTGTCACTATCCACAAACTCTGTTTCTATCAGGCATTGACTCTGATGACTCTAATAGGCCTCTCTTCAGTTTAAATTAGGTGTGGGAGTGGAGAAAAGAGGAGATGGCAGGGCAGGGGAAGCAAAAAAGGAATGACATTATCTTCTTTTAGCTATCCATAAGTCCTCTTGAAAGTAATCTTCTTGCAGGAAAGGTTTAGCCTGTCCTTTTCCTTCCTCAACCCTGTTACCCTGTGTCCCCAGAACCTGGGCTCGCATCAGGTGGGCATTATTAAAAAAAAAAAAAAAAGAAAAAAAATATAATCTTTCTAGATTTTTCCTTTAGTATTGTTTTAGAGTGTATGAAGAAGTTATTGATCTTTTATGCTTCTATAGTCTTTTTTGTTTACTTTGTTCTTTTTTCCCCTTTCAACCAATTAAATGCTTCAGGTGTCCAAACTAGAGTGGCTGAAAATCATTATAGAGCTACCCTTCCATCATCTCATTTCCTTCTTTTTTCCCCTCTTGGCCTTTGCTGTGGTTTGAATGTTGGTGTCCCCCCTAATTCATATGTTGAAGCCTGATACCCAATGTGATAGCATTAAGAGGTGGGGCCTTTTGGGAAGTGATTAAGTTATGAGGGTGCTGCCCTCACAAATGGGACTAGTGCCCTTATAAATAGCTAAAAGGGAGTGTCCTTGCTCCTTCCACCACGTGTGGACACAGTAAGAGGCACCATCTGTGAACAGGCTTTCACCAGACCTCGAATCTCTAACACCTTGATCTTGGACTTCCCAGCTTCTGGAACTGTGAACTGTGAGAAATAAATTTATATTGTTTATAAATTACCCAGTCTAAGGTATTTTGTTATAACAGCCCAAATGGACTGAGCCAGTCTTTTTTCTTATTTTTTTCCATTAAGTTTTGAGGTAGAAGATGAGGAAGGAAACGGATCATCAGGGTCGTGAGGTATATAATTCCAGTCTATTTCTCTCTAATTTCCCCCTAAACTGTGAATACACAGCTGACTTTTCTCTTTATTGTGTTTCTTACTGTTTTTTTTTTTTTTTGAGACAGGGTCTCATTCTGTTACCCAAGCTAAAGTACAGTGGTGCCATCATAGCTGCCTGCAACCTCAAATTACTGGGTGTAGGCAATCTTCCTGCCTCATTTTCCTGAGTAGCTGGGACTACAGGCACACACACCATGCCTGGCTAATTTTTTTTTTCTGTTAATTCTTGCTTAAATCACATTCTGTATTCATACAAAAACAGCTTAATGTCTTTTCTCTGACAAACTATACATATAGAAACAATTGGACATGAACTTAAATATGTGGAGGTACTCCATGCCTCGTGATAACAAAAAATATTCCAGCTTTTAGTAGAGATGGGGTCTTGCAATGTTGCCTAGGCTAGTCTCAAACTCCTGGCCTCAAATGATTCTCTGGCCTTGGCCTCCCAAAATGCTAGGATTATAGATGTGAGCCATTGTGTTGGGCCTATTCCTTACATCTTAACACATTGACTGCCACACTAGAAAAAATAATTTTTTCCTTGGGGCCATGGTGTTTTATTACGAAAATAGAATAAAAACTTTGAAAACAAAAAAATCCTTTGTAATTTAATGAAAAATTTATTATTTTTTATTGTTTTCTGTGTGTGAGTTATGTGCAACTTGAAAAATAGTTCTTGTGGCTCCCAAGGCAAAGAGATGTGTGAGTTACATATACTTCACAAGGCCCCAGGCTCAAAACTAGTGTGACTTAAATACAAGTCACATGGCAGTTAATGTGTTAAGACTATTTCCAAACTCTAAATACCTGCCTCCTTCCACTCTAAAATTTTGGCTCACTTTTCTTTAAAGGGCAGGTCAACATAAAAGAAAACTACAAGTCAGCCCTGTGTCACTAGTTGTAAAGGGCACGTCCCACTTGATTCATGTCATATTCTTACAACACTCTTTTAATCAACTTAACATTTTTGGGAAATGTCCCTGCAAGAATTTTCTTCTGCACTTTCTGACTTTGTGGCAATTCTCAATGTAGACATCAAACAAGAATGTACAGAAAATCCCACATATTTTGTTTGGATAAGCAATTGTTCTGTGGTGTTCAAATATACTCAAAACAATTGCACCATTAAAACTTAAGATCCCATTTTTAAATCAAATCTGAGACTGGATATATGTTTTCAATAACTTCCCTCTTGAAGCTTTGCATTTTTTAGTAAGTGTGGAGATCCATCTAGGAGGTTGAGCTTCTTGTTGTATAACTGGTTTTGGATCCCACACAGCAACAAAATATCACAAACTTAGTAACTGAAAGCAAAACAGAATTATTATTTTATAATTCTGGAAGTCAGAAGTCCAAAAGTCAAGTGGGTAGGCTAAAATCAAGGCATCAGCAGGCCTCTGTTCCTTTTTGAAGCTCGGGGGGTCATGGCCCTCCCCCTGCGTCACTCTGACCTCTGCTTTCTTTGTCACACTTCATCTCCGACTCTTGACTCTCCTTTTCTCTTTTAAGGATCCCAGTGATTACACTGGACTACCTGAATAATCCAAGATCATCTTCCCCTGCCAAGATGCTTAAGTTAATCACATTTGCAAACTTCCTTTTACCATGTGAGGTAACATTCACAGGTTCTGGGGGATGCGGCTACAGACATCTCTGGGGACCATTATTGTGCCTAGCTACACCAACTCTAATTTAAACAAGAAAAGGGCACACCTACTTCAGAGCCTCACATGATGCCATTAGGGCTTTCTCTAGGCTTTATAGTCCTTTGTGGTGGTCTCTTTTTCAGGCATGGTCTTCCTACAAAGTGAAAAAAAAATGGTCAGTGGCACACGTGAGCTAAAATTCTATCAGTGTTCCATTCTTAAGCGTTTCAGGGATGACTCTTATTGATGGATTATACATTTCATACTTATTTTGTATCCAGTCCACAATCTGTCTGACAGTTTTTGGCCATGCTTGGGCTGCCAAAACTGGAGAGGGGAGTAAGTTCATCCTCACTCAAGCCTCATGAACTTAATTGTGAAGAAAGAGAGGTTTGCCTAGTGAAAATTAAATTGCTTTTATTAGAAGAAGAGGGAATAGATACTGGGTAGAAAAAGTGATATTCATTCACCATTTACCCCTTAGGACATAGGTGTCTGTGTGCTTTCTTTAAAAGGTTCCACATATCCACATAATACTTGAAAGCCCCAGGAAACTATCTGTTTATTATCAGGCTCACAAAGTTGATATAATCCCTCTGGAAGGGATTAGCATGGTTTAGGCCACTACAGTTTATCATAAAGTTGGTGCTTCTGGGTGAAAGGTGCTCATTCATTATCAATCATCATCATGAGAGTGCACACGTGATTTAGGTACTCTGGCATTTCCCTGCTAGGTAGTGATGAGAGTACTTAAACTTGGAATCTGTGTCTTATCTATAAAACATTGCTCAAAAGAGAAGAGTTACTTTTAAAAAAGATTTCATTCACAGTAACAAAAAAATACATTCCCTTAAACACCTCCCTCCATATAAACAAATAAATAATAAAACTTTACAGATGAGGCTAAATTACAATAGATAACTCTTTCTTACTTTATAGTGTCTCCCTTCCCAATTCCCCAGACATTAGCTGGGTTTTATTGCAGACACTGTCTGAACATTTACATTAGGTTATATGTAGATTATTTTGAAAGCCATGAAAATTAAGTGACATGATTTTTAGGCTATATAGAAGTTATATTCTATTTTGCTACCTACTCTATTCTATTATAGCAATTTTAACAAGGCAACTTTTCTTCAATTACTTGGGGAATGAGAAAGAAAACAAAATTTGTTTATTACACAAACATTCCAGATACTCGATCAAATTGACTTGTGCCTGGACAAAGCTGATACTAATTCCTTTAGTCTTTCTTCCTAGGTCAATTTTGCTAACCATTTCATTTCATTCTCTTTGGTTGGGGAAGTATCACAGATACTTTTAGAAAAGTAAATAATTTATAAAAACATTTTAGTTTGTAAAATTTCATCTATATACAGCTGGCCAGGAATGGTTGGTCGCTCATGCCTGTAATTCCAGAGCTTTGGGAGGTCAAGGTGAGAGAATTGTTTGAGGCCAGGAGTTCAATACCAGCCTGAGCTAGAGCAATACCCATCTTTACAAAAAATAAAAAAAATTAGCTGGGTGTGGTGGCATGCACCTGCTGTCCCAGCTATTAGAGAGGCTGAAGCAGGAGGATCCCTTGAGCCCAGGAGTTTGAGGTTATAGTGAGCTATGATGATGCCACTGCACTCTAGCCTGGGTGACAGAGCGAGACACTGTCTCAAAAACAAAAAACAAACAAAACCACCCACACCAGTTTCATCCATATACAAACCCACATGCCAGTTACACAGGATGACTCATACATATATATCCATTTGCCAACTTCAATACTTACCAAATTTTGACCATCTTGTTTATTCTGGGTAATTTTTTTTTTTTTTTTGAGGCAAAGTCTCACTCCGTCACGTAGGCTAGAGTGCAGTGGTGTCATTTTAGCTCACTGCAATCTCAAACTCTTGGGCTCAAGTGATCCTCCTGCCTCAGTCTCTCTAGTAGCTGGCTAATTTTTTTCTATTTTTTATAGAGGCAGGCTGTCCTTTTGCAAAGGCTGGTCTCAAACTCCTGGCCTCAAGGATCCTCCTGTTTCGGCCTCCCAAAGTGCTAGGATTATAGGTGTGAGCCACTGTGCCAGGCCTATTCTGGCTAATTTTAAAGACAAATCTCAGAAAGAAATTTCATTCATAAAGATAAGCATTCATATAAAACATACTATTATCGCTAATAAAAATATAATTTTTAAAGTAATAATTTATCTAGCCACTATTTAAATTTCTCTCTTGTGTCCTTTTTTAAGAAATAATTTGTTTGAACAAACAAGGTTGATCTTCCTTAGTTCATTTGCCTCTTACATGTCTTTTAATCAATATATTACCCTCTCCCTCATTTTCCCTTTTTTTCTCTTTAATTTATTTATTTGTTTCCTTGCAAACTATTTGTGGAGGCAACTGGTTGTTTGTCCTGTAGAGATTCCAGGTGATTGGGTTTTGCTGATTATATCACACATTTGACATGTTTTTTCATCTACATATTTTCTTTATATTGATAATTAGAACTATATGCAACTTATTACTATTTTTTTTGCAAGACAAAATTGTGGGAAGTGTTACTTACCAGAAACCTTCTGGAACTTACCAATATAGTAAAAAAAAAAAAAATTATGTAATTTATTTTGCCACAACCAGGAAATACTTTTATGGAAAAATATATAGAAATATCATCACAATCATTCTACTTGCAAGGTAAATACATATATTTCAAAGTGGATACATCCTGCATAAGTAGATCTTGGAAATGTTCCTTGCCTTTAATTATTTCTTGTTCATTTTAGAATCTTGCTCTTGATATTTTCCTCTTCTAAAAAAACTATGTAAAAATCAAACATACAAAAGAATTCATATAGCATATAATAAACTTTAAAGAAAAATAATAAAACATGCACCCCTATATTTATCTTCCAGCTAAAGAACTAGAATGCTGCCAAGATCTCTGATACCTTCTTGCATCCCTCTCTAATTTCATCCTTTTTATTCTCTTCCAAGTGTTTATTATTGCCTTGTTTTCCTTCATAATTTCGCCACATAAATATGAATTTCTAAATAATATATTTAATTTTGCTCGTTTATAAAAGCTGTATGTAAATGATATTATATATATGACGTAAGTGATACATAATTCTTCTGTGGCTTGCAAGGATTATAGGAGAGCTGGGTTTTGAAGGGTCTCTGGGAATTTTTGTGGTGGTTGTAGGGAGTATTGGCAGCTGGAATATCGTGTGGATGCACAAGATATCCAAGAGTAGGGAAGAGGGAGTTGTCCTGTGTGCATGGCTTCTATGGTGTACAGAAACAGGCAAAAGACAAGAAGGATTTTCTGGGAGAAGGGCTGGGATTGGAAGAGGAGATTGGGTACAGAATGAATGTTATTATAAAAACTCTCAAATATACAACAAAAGCAGAGGAAGTACTAATAGTGAACCCTTAGATTCTACAGTTATCAAGAATTTGCCACACTTCCCTCTTCTGTTCCCCTTTCTCCTTCCCCTCCTCCTTTTTTGGCAAAAGTATTTTAAAGCAAATCCTAGATATTATGTCATTTCTGTAACATAATGCAGAATATATTTCTAAAGTTATATGGATTTTTGAAAATATAACCACAGTGTCATTATCATATTTGCCAAATTTAATAAAATTTTCTTGGCATTATTCAATAGCCAACCCATATTCAAATTTCACAGATTGTCTGAACCAATTTTTTACTAGTTGATTTATTCAAAGGAATGTTTAAGTGAGATCTACCTATTGCATTTGGCTATTAAATCTTTAATCTTTTAAAATTTTCTGTTGTCATGAAACTTGATGAAAACCTGGATCTGTTGTCCTGTGAATATCCTCACATTTAAGATATTACTCTATCCCTGGTACTTATTGTAAACTGGAAGTTAGAACGAAAGATTTGTGTATATTTAGACTGACTATATTTGGAATGGAATCTTCATAAGTGGTACTGGTTGCTTCATATGTTTCATGTCAGAAACATATATTTTTGGTTGCCCTATTTTAGTGATATAAACATTCATCATTGAAATTCACATGGTGACATGGTTTCCTTCATATGTAAGTTCCCTATCAAACTTTCATTTAATGTTTTCATCAACTATTTTATTAAGGGTTGCAAATGTTTTTCTTATTGTTTCATCCACAATTTAAGATGTAAATATTTTGTAGAGAAGTTTCATTCTTCAGTTAAACCTCTTGGGTTATCCAAAATACAATTTACAAAAGGAAGACTAGATAATTGCTCAATTCTTGCCCCAAAATTCTACTTTAGAGAAAATGTTTAGTGTCCTGATTACTGCCAGTGGTGATCAATGCTCTCTCTTTCTTGCTCCCTCTCCCATTAAAAACTCATGTGTTTTTATGTATTCATGTGTTTGAATCAATGTAGTCATTATCAAACTATTTTTCAATGGTGATAATAATGAGCTGCTCTGGGATTTAAGAATAGAATGGTATGAATTTCAAGGAAATCAGGAATGATTACGTAGAAGAAAAAAAGAAAAAACTTTCCATACAAAAATGCTGAAATGACATTGAGAGAATTGGCCATCTCTCTTCATCACAAATAGAACTGCACTGAGAATCTCTATACAGTGAAGGATGTTTAAACTCCAAGTAATGCCCAGTTGCTTTCACAGGTGATTTAATGATACATAGTTGAAACATAAGGGAAACAATTTGACTATCCATTGCGGTTGATTCTAAGAAATAAAATAAAGATAGTGAAGGGAAAGCTGAAGTGATATATACTACAAAAAATGGGAAATAAAATTCTCTTCGCATACTATACCATTCAGCATAGTCTAGGACAAATTCCATTTCCAAATTAAATGATCCAGATATAGGCCATGAACGCAACAGTGAATAACACTTCTTGTGAATCATAGAACATTAAATCAGTGGATCTTAGACATCATCTGCTTAATTCCTCATTTCACTAATGTGAAATCCAATGCTACAAGATGTTGTTAATAATTCACACAGTAAAAGAATAATTTTCATGGAAAATTATGCCCTTCACTAGATTATTCCCATCAGCATAAAAAGTGCTGTTACTACTCTTCTCTTAAAACATGTACACAGGCAGGGCGTGGTGGCTCACGCCTGTAATCCTAGTGCTCTGGAAGGCCGAGGCGGGCTGATCATCTGAGCTCACAAGTTCGAGACCAGCCTGAGCAAGAGTGAGACCCCCATCTCTACTAAAAAAATAGAAAGAAATTAGCTGGACAACTAAAAATATATATAGAAAAAATTAGCCGGGCATGGTGGCACATGCCTGTAGTCCCAGCTACTCAGGAGGCTGAGACAGTAGGATTGCTTGAGCCCAGGAGTTTGAGGTTGCTGTGAGCTAGGCTGACACCATGGCATGCTAGCCCGGACAACAGAGTGAGACTCTGTCTCAAAAAAAAAAAAAAAACAAAAACAAAAAGAAAAACAACACATACACACACCTCTTGACCCTGGTACTCCCTCCAAATTTATAGAAAAACTCCTGGAAATAGTTCCTGGGCTCTGAATTTCCCATCCTATATCTAACATTCCGTTTGGTTTCACCATTTGTCTATCTGAGAGATACCTCAAACTTAATGTGGCCATAACAGAACTCTCAACCTTCCTCCCCATTCTCCACCTCCAGCACTTCACATATTAGTGGCAACATCATTCTTGCAGTTGCTCAAGCCAAGTACATTAGGGTCGTCCTTGACTCCTCTCCTTCTTTCACACCTCATGTCCTTGGCATTGGAAAACTCTGCGCTATGTACCTTTCCAATGTTCCAGAAACTTTTTGCCACCTTGGCTATTACCATCCTGGTCCAAGCAACCATCACTGCTCACCACAATTGGAGAGCCTGCTAATATGTTCCCTCTGCCCCCTCAGCCTATTCTCAACACAGCTGCCAGAGTGATTTTGACCAAAGCAGTTCTTGTCACAGCTTTGCTCAAAAGTCTCCAATGGTCTCTCACCTCGGACTGAACAAAGGTCATTATACTGACCCACAAGGCCCTGTTGTATCTGACCCGTTACTTTCTGACCTCATCTTCTTTCCTCCTCTGATCACTGTCCTTTAGCCACAGTGACCTCCATGCCTGTCCTACACTGCTTGTTGCTTCTTCTTTAGAGCCTTGCACTCATTCGGCCCTCTATCTCTAATTCTTTCCCTCCAAATATCTGGTAGAATGTCTCCCTTGCCTCTTTTCTTCACAACTGTAACCTTTTCAGTGAAGCCCTACCTGATTTTCTGCTGAAAATCTCCATCTTCCATCCAGGGCTGGGCATGGTGGCACATACCTATAATCCCAGCACTTTGGGAGGCTGAAGTGGGAGGATTGCTTGAGGCGATGAGTTCAAGATCAGCCTGGGCAACATAGTGAGATGTCATCTCTACAAAGAATTAAAAAAAGTAGCTGGGCATGGTGGCGCCACCTGCCTATAGACCTAGCTACTCAGAAGGCTGAGGTAGCAGGATCACTTGAATCCAGGAGATAGCAGTGAGACATATCTGCACCATTGCACTCCAGCCTGGGTGACAGAGCAAAACTCTGTCTCTATAAAGAAAAAAAAGAAAAAGATATCTCTGTCTCTATCCCTTATCCCTAATTAGTTCCCTCCTCTGCTTCATTTCTTTGCATTACACTTCTCATCTGCTCCATGAAGTTGAAGCACATGAAATTAACAATGTTCAACTATTTTAAATCTACTTATATGGAGGTTTTATGTGGTTAAATGAATAATATATTTATTTGCTATATTTCTCACTAGACTATAAACTCTGTGCTGCTGATTAGTAGTGGTATAAAATAGACATTCAGTAAATACTGGCTGAAGGCTAAATGAATGAATGGTCAATCTGGAGAGTTCTATTATGTAGAAGAGAAAGAAAATAAATTCAGTAGTAAAGCTGAACATAATTTATATTGAGAATTTTGGACACATATTTGAGTATCTTGGAAAAAGGAAATTCTAATCCTCAACCACTTTTATTTCCTTTAAGGACTATAGTATTCATCTCATTCCCTAATTTTTAGAGAGTTAATTTTCCAAAATTTATGAGGTTTAGATATTAGGAAGGATCCCAGATGTTGGGGCAGACTGCTGGTTAGCTAATTAAATCCATTCACTCCTTCTTCCATAGCAACAGAGCCTCAGTCTTGTTCAGTGAGGCAAAATGTCCAGTTAAGATCAAGATTTCACAGGTGTTCTTACAGCTAGGCCTGGCCAATGAGCTGTAACTTGAAGATCACTGGAAGAGCTCTTTAAATGAAGCTACCTTGACTAGAAACATTCTGTTTGTTTTTCTTCTTTTTTCCCCTCCTTCCCATCTGAAATTCAAAATAATTCTAGGATTTCCAGTAACCCTATTGAATTATGAGGTAACCTGAGGATGAAAGCCTTTTCTCAAGATGGCAAAATACAAAGATAAAAGAAACATGGTCTAACAACGATGTCATAGAACTGCCACGCATATCCTGGTGTGTCTATTTCTGGACATCTCTCATGTGCAAGGAAAATAAACCCCTCAAATCATTTATGCTACTGTTTTAATTTATATGTTGCTGCTGTTTTTTTTAATAGTGTGAGGCAGTTCTGTTACTCATACCTGAATGCAGTTCTTAACAAAAACAGTGCTGTTAACATTCTTATCATCTTAACCAGAAAATCCTGAGGGTGTACATAGAGGAAAATATGGAAGCATTCAGATGAAATTGTACCTTACCTGTTCATGTACATAAGCCACACCTAGCATACTAAAATACTAAATACTAAAATCTCAATACTAAAATCTCAAGAAAGTGGTTAGAGGAACTCCTGAATACAGATAAGTTTCTAACTTACACATAAAAAGGTTAATTTATGATATAGCTTCTATTTTTCTTTTTGCAGTTTTATTGATGTGTTTCATTTATTGGTATATGTTTCTAATATCATAAAATTCATCTGTTTTAAGTGTACAGTTTGAGGATTTTTGGAATATTTACAGAGTTATACAACTGTTCCCATTCTAATTTTACAACATTTCAACACTCCAAAGAGAAACCTCTTACCTATTACTAACCCATTTTCTATTCCCTGTCCTTACCTTCAACTTACCTATCCCAGCTCTGGCCCTAGCCACAGCCCCTGGTAAGGACTAATCTACTTTCCATCTTTATAAATATACCTATTCTGAACATTTCCCATAAGTGGATTCATACAATATGTAAGTATTTTTGTGATTGACTTATTTTACTTAGCATATGTTTTCATGGGTCTTCCACGTATAATGCAGCAATACTTCATTCTTTCTGTTGACCAAATAATATTCCATTGTGTAGATATACCACATTTTGTTTGCTTATTGATCAGTTGATTGACATGTATATTGTTTCCACATTTTGGCTATTATGAATAATGCTGCTATGTTTGTTCATTTATAAGTTTCTGTGTGTACAAATGATTTCATTTCTCTTGGGTGTTTTTATTTGTCCTGGGAGTGAATTTGCTGGTCATATGGCAATCCTATGTTTAACATTTTGGGGAATTATTGAACTGTTTCCCAAAGTGGCTGTACCATTTTACCATTCCACCAACAATATATAGGGACTCCAATTTTTTACATCCTGTACAATACTTGTTATTATTTGTCTTTTTTGTTACAGTCATCCTAGTGAGATTGACATGTTACCCCACTGTAGTTTTGACGTGTATATACCTAATGACCGATGATATTGAGCATATTTTTATGTGTTTATTGGCCATTTACGTATCTTCTTTGGAGAAATGTTTAGTCAAATCCTTTACCCATTTTTAATTAGGTTATTTATTTTCTTATGTGGAGTTGCATTTTTATATGTTCTGGATGAGTCGCTTATCAGATACATTATTTATAAATATTTTCTCCCCTTCTGTGGGTTGTCTTTTCACCTTTTTTATGCACAAAATTTTTAATTTTAATAAAGACCAACTTGCTTATTTTCTTTTTGTTTGATGTGCTTTTGCTGTTGTATCTAAGAAATCAACCATTGCCTAACCCAGTGTCTCAAAGATTAACTCCTGCATTTTTCTCTAGATATTTCATAATTTTACCTTGTACATTTAGATATATTATCCATTTTGTATTAATATTTGTGTATATTATGAGGCAGAAGTGTCCAGATTCATTCTTTTGCATGTGGATACCCAGTTGTCTAAGCACCATTTTTGAAAATACTATTCCCATTGAATTGTTTTAGTATCTTTGTTAAAAATCAATTGACTATAAATGTAAGAGTTTATGTCTGGATTCTCAATTCTAGTCCATTGATCTGCATGTCTACCCTTTTGTCGGTATCCACTGTCTTGATTACTATAGTTTTGTAACAGGTTTTTTTTTTTTTTTTTTTTGAGAAAGAGTCTCACTCTGTTGCCCTGGCTAGAGTGAATGCTGTGGCATTAGCCTAGCTCACAGCAACCTCAAACTCCTGGGCTCAAGCGATCTACTGCCTCAGCCTCCCAAGTAGCTGGGACTACAGCCATGCGCCACCATGCCTGGTTAATTTTTTCTATATATTTTTAGCTGTCCGATTAATTTCTTTCTATTTTTAGTAGAGACGGGGGTCTCGCTCTTGCTCAGGGTGGTTTCAAACTCCTGAGCTCAAACAATCTGCCCGCCTTGGCCTCCCAGAGTGCTAGGATTAAAGGCTATGCATTTTTGACGAGAATGCAAGTGAAGAGCATTCTCAAGGATTTGATACAATGTTGCATCCCATTAAATGCATTCTCAGTGCATTTGACAGGAGTGCAACAGAAGTGCATGCAAAAGAAGAGTTCTGAGTGCATCATATCAGAAGACACATGTTGCTGACATCAGCATTATTGATAATGTTAAGATTAGGGTTAATGTTGGGATTAGGGTTAGTTAAGGTGGTGTCTGTCAATTCTCATTCCTGAAAATTTATTATTTCTTTGTAATTAATAAATA
>CAUYSK010116372.1:0-42748 GCA_963575035.1 Avahi laniger | reverse complement strand
CTCTGGGAGGCCGAGGCGGGTGGATTGTTTGAGCTCAGGAGTTCGAGACCAGCCTGAGCAAGAGCGAGACCCCGTCTCTACCAAAAATAGAAAGAAATTAATTGGACAGCTAAAAATATATAGAAAAAATTAGCCAGGCATGGTGGCTACATGCCTGTAGTCCCAGCTACTCGGGAGGCTGAGGCAGGAGGATCGCTTGAGCCCAGAAGTCTGAGGTTGCTGTGAGCTAGGCTGACGCCACGGCACTCTCTCTAGCCAGGGCAACAAAGTGAGACTCTGTCTCAAAAAAAAAAAAAAAAAAAAAAAGTTGACAAATCTAGGACGTAAAGTATTTAAATTGAATATCCTGTATGCACTCGCACAGTAGCAGCTATGTCAAGAATATACAGAGGCTTTTTTTTTTTTTTACCGTATCTCCTTTTATTCATCCATTCAATACACACTAAGTATTTAATAGCTACCAGGACCATCCTTGGGGTTGCAGACCTGCCCATGTAGAGTTTACAGTTCAAGCAGCAGAGACCGATAATAATTAAATAATATAAAGTATGGCATAGTGACAAATGCTTTGGAAGAAAGTTAATAAGGAAAGGAGGTTAAAAGCACCTAAGTATAAAAATGAAGAAAGATAAAAATAGAAAAAAATAAAAAAGAAAATAAGGAAAGGAGGGATGCTGAGTTCTGGGGTGGCTTCATTGGGGTAACATTTAAGCAAACACTTGCAATGTAGTCTTTTTAATTTTATATCACGTACATATATTTCCTCATCAAAAAGAAATATTAAGAACACGAACACGTGGGTTAAACTCTTTTGACTACACTTGTGTCATTCTGTCCCATATAGTGGGGCCATAATGAAGTCTTTGAGCCCAAAGATGGGAAATATGGCTGAATATGGAGTTGGAAGGCTTTGTATGGAAGGAAGTGCTAGTTTCAGTTGCTTAAATTTTTATATCGAAGGCTTTGATGAGATGAGATATATCCTACTGCTGAATAACAAAGTACTCCAAAACTTAGCAGCTTACAACATGCAGGGATTATTTCACAGTTTCCGGTGGGTCAGGAATCTCTGGCCCAGCTTAGCTGGGTGCCTGGATGGGAGGAGATTACCCAGGGCCTGAGGGGAGGGTGCAGATGGTGGAGCATCTTAGGTGCTGTCTGCCATGTGAGATCTCTCAGTAACTCTCTTGTAAAACCTGACCAGTCAGGCTGGCCTTAATACCTTGGAGACAGAAAAACTACATCTCTTCCTGCCTCCTGAGGAAGAAGGAGAGGAAACGATTTCCTGACTTTTCTTTTTAGTTCTTCAATCAAATATAACCCCCATTGCAGGGAACAGGGATTTTAAAAATAACAAAACAGTAGCAAAATTACAAAGCATCTGTACTTTATGGTCTTAAGCATTCTCAATTCATAGCCCCACAGGGTATTTCCTCCACCAACCTCCACTCTGCTGTCCATCCAGCCCTCCCAGCCTCTTGGGTGCTCTGCCTACACCTGGGATTCCTGTTCTGGGCCTCCAGCTGCCTTGCGCTGACCTCTTAGGCATCGTCTTCCCTCCCAGAGGCCTTTGGGCCTTCACTTCCTTCTGTCTGTCTGCATTTGTGCCCACTGTGGCTGCCCCGCTGCTGATAGCAGTTCCTTCCTCTTGTGAGCCTTGCCTTCTTCCCCTGAGCTCCTGTCCGCCTGGACTTAGTCATGGTGCCGTGTGTCCAGACATGGGGAGCCACCAAGTTGGGAAACTGTCTGCATCACCACCCTCCTTCAGCAGCAAGCTACAGTGTGCCCTCTGCCAAGTGTTTGTGCCTCCTGGGTTTCTCGGTATTCCCCACTCCGGATTTGTGTTTTTTGACAGAAAGGGCCTCCGTATTTCTCAGTTGATGTGCAGATCGGAGTGATGGACCTCTGTTGAGTGCCTCAAGTGGTCCTCCCTCTCTCCTTGAGACTGGTGGCCCTCTCACCTGCACACGTCCTCCACCCATCACCAGGGCCCACTGCCTAGAGGTCTTCCGGAACCTGAGCGCTAGATAACTAGTACTTTCAAAACCAGAAGGGGATAAGAAGTAGAGGAGAGTACACCCTAAGTAGAAGAGAGTTTTGACAGCCAGCTCATAAAGTGGAATGTTAAATGAAAAATTGTGATCTGGCCTTGACTTGACCACAGTGCAGTATAGCAATGTAGCAGAACTGCACTTGTACCCTGTGAGTACATATAAATAAATGGGGAAAAATTGTGATCTGAAGAATTCAGTATTTTTGAAAGTCCTAATACGGCTGTGCAGGTGAAATGTTTAGTTTTGCCCAACCCCCTAGCATTTTGATTTCCTTGAAAAAGAAAAACCACACAGAAGGCATTAGTCCAGTGTGGTATGACACTGAAATTGGAGTGGCATTTCTGCACATCTCCACATCCACGCCCAGCTGCCACTGACAGCAAAGCCGAACCCACGGAATAGGTTCGAGCTTTTGAGACTGCTGGGATAACGCGTGCTGTGGAGATGGAAAACTCTGTCGAACCGTCTCGGTTTGTGCTGGTTTTGGTTCATCTTTGGTATGTCAGCAATTCTGATTTCAAGGTGCCATATTTTAGCTTTGGGTTACCACTGGGTGGACCAGTTGGTATATCTGCCCGGCAGAGTATTACTAGGTCCCTCTCTTTCCTTAAATTTGGTTGGATCCTGAGAAAGGCTTCTATTTTCTTAGGCTCACAGAGGAGTCTAAGGGTCTTTGGAGGCCATCAGGTTAACAGAGGAGACTACATAGCAGGATGAAGGCTGCGACGTAGCCACCAGGCTCATGAGTCACACTAGGTAGAGCAGGGCATCCTGGCTGCTGGCTCGGTGCCCTCTCCTACACCTGATTTCTCCTCACAGCTGTGTCACAGCAAAAGCAAACCAAAGGCAATCTCTGTCTTTATTTTGCACCCTTGACAGATGAGTGCTTCTCTCGATCTTGAAAGAGAATGCCCCACTTCTTCTTCCCTTTTTTTTTTTTTTTTTGTTTGTGATAGGGTCTTGCTCTCTTACCTAGGCTAGAGTGCAGTGGCGTGATCATAGTTCACTGCAACCTCAAACTTCTGGGCTCAAGTGATCTTCCTGCCTTGGCCTCCTGAGTAGCTGTGACTACAAGTGTGCACCACCATATCCAGCTAGTTTTTCTATTTTTTGTAGAGATGGGGTCTCACTCTTACTCAGGCTGGTCTTGAACTCCTGGTCTTAAGCAATCCTCCCTCCTCAGCTTCACCGAGTGGTAGGATTACAGGCATGAGCCACTACGCCTGACCAATGCCCTGCTTCTTTAACTGTGGGAAGAGGGGCATTTGGTTAATGGTCGTTTTGGAAAGAAAGCTATTTTGGAGACATTAACCGCTTGGAGTCTTTATGTAAGAAGGGATCCAAGAGCCTCAGGGAGGAGAGAATTTCTCTGTGGCCTTTACGCCATGATATACATTCCTCTGATGTTGTTTTGTTTGTATCGTTTGGCTTGGATGTTATTAGATGTTACTGGTCTAATCCAATTCCTTGTTTTACAAAAATAAGTTTTTTGTTTCTCCGAGTGTGCTCTTCGCGTCACTATAGTGGAATAGTCATTCTTGAACAGAAATGATAGCTTCTTAATCTGTCTGTAACATTTTAAGACTTGCTTTAGGGGTTTTAAAATGATAGTGTTGTTACCGGGAGGAGTTGGGTAGGGGCCATAGCAGTGGGGGGAGATGGGAGAGAGGCTGCTACAGGACAAACTTGCAGACTTCTGTTAAGTCTTATTTCTTGATTGCAAATAATGGCAAAAGAGCCAGTGTACTGGTATTCGCTTCTTCACATGGTTGTTTCCAGGCACCCTGTAGACACCTGCTGCTTCTGGTCTTGTCCAGTCATGCTTGGGTGACCAGCCCCAGAAGTCTGACAGCTCTTCCTGTCTGGACTCGCACCAGTCCAGAACAGCTGAGCACCCCCGCGGGAACAGGGGGACTCCTGAACACTGTTCACTGTTGACACGCAGAAGCACATTTCCTTTTTCTTAACTTCCAGAAAGAGTTACTGTCGTGGCTTTGAAAATCGTTCTGAAACAGAATAAAGTCAAAGGATTCTGTTAATCTATTCTGCTTTATTTAGGAGGCAGCAGCATTCATTATTTGACTTATGTTAGTGGTTAATTAACCAAACTAGAACATGTTCCTTTTTACAAATTGAATGCTGAGAGAGTAACAAAGACCAAATATTTTATAACACAGATCTTTAAGTTTGAAATATTCTATTCTATTTCGCAGCAACTTCCGGTTTTAGTGACACTTAAAATACTGTTGCTATTATTGGCAAGTTTTGAATTTTAAGTAAATTTAAATGGAAAGTTGTTTCTAAAAATAATACAGATTATACTTAGGTGAGTTTATTTTTTTTTTTTTTAAACTCCATGTCGTTGCTGACAAGGAAGGCCTTGATTGAGGAGAAAATGTAAATTTTATGCCAATATCTTCTTGTTTCAAATTGGCAAGAGTTGGATTGAGGTGTTGAACTGTTCATGAGAACAGATAAGAGTTTTTGAGATTTCTTTTAATGTGGACCATTCTTGCAGCCATTTCTCGATGATCTACCTTGACTGTCTTACAGACAGTTGGCATCAGCCACACTTTTAAACCTCTTGTGTTGCTGACTCGTGGTGACTTTGTGTTGGCGAACCTGCCGTTCATGCTGCCAAGGAAGGCTAGCTCCATATTTGCTCATTCAGAATTCCTTAGAGAAGATTTGGTTGAGGATTGCTCTGATTAGGTGGGGCCTTTGCCAGTGAGAGTTGAGGAAATTAGATGAACAATAGGGAAATAATCAGATTGCTTCCCAGCCCCTTAAGTGGGTTCTTCTCAAGGTAACTTTTTGGCTTGGAGTAGCCCCCCAATCCCTTATACATTCAACATAAGGATGAATATTTATTCCAAAACCTAAAAAATATTTTTTCCTGGACTTCGGGATTCTGTGAACGTTTGTTTGCTACTGTTAGTGCTGATTGTGAAGGGTTTGACACCTTCATTTTCACTAGGTTTTTAGCCCACTCAGTGGAAGAAGAAAAAGGTAGGTAGGGAATTTTGTTCCACTTGTGACGTCACTTGGCCTATCTAGATTCAGGTGAATCGAGGTTGGTAGTGAAGGTGGAGAGATCTGTTTGCGCCAGGGAGTGAACCCCTAGGGTGGCACAGAGACAGAAACACATATCCACCACCAGCCCTTTGGCCCTTTTAAAAGGTGGGAAAGGATGCTGTGAACACCAGAGACAGCACTTCAGTTGGATGGGTTTCATACTTAATGGCTCCTTAAAGTGAAAACTTCTGTTTCATTCTCCTTTTCCAACCATTTGGTGGAAATTGCAGAGGACTGGAGGGAGAACAACAGCACATCTCAGTTGGCAGACACTGTGAGCAGACAGGGATGCACCACGAGGTATGTACAGCTGACTCCTTCCTTGAAAGATGGAGATTTCCCCAAGCACTTGAAGGAGATACGGCTTTTGTCTAGGGAGCCATGCTCTAAGGACTGCCTTTGAGGCCATCCTAGTAATCATTATAGTTAATATAACACCAGCTTCTCTATCTATTCTCGATTGCTATTTCTTTTAGCAAAAATAACTTCGACTCCTCAACCAAGGGTACTCAGCCTTGGAGAGGAGATGAAATTCAAATAAATACATATTTTTATTTGTATTTGAAGGGGAAGTTTAAAGTTGATCATGTAGATAACTGTTTGGCTTATCTGGGCTTTGGAGGCATTTCTTGGTTCCTTCCCTACCTGTCAGTGCCTGCTTCTCGCTGTGGTCTCCTCTGCTCCCCCTTTTTACTTTGTTCTGAGCCCTTCCCGGGCAGAGGAGGTCAGGCAGGTACACGTGCCTTCGGGGAGAAGGTGGTGGAAAAAATATGGAATAATGAGCCCTTCTGATTTTGGATTCAGCAATTTAGCATTGGTGCAGTAGGTGGAGTTATTCTTGGAGCCCGAGTTTGAAGATTGCTGTGCAGAAACCCATCTGTGCCACTGGTTGCCAACATTTCTGGTACAAATATTGTCATTTGCTCTTGAGGCAATCTGCTATTTCAGTCCTAGATGCAGTTTTGTAATGTGCTGGGCAAAATAGCAGAGAAAAAATATCTTAAGTGGTGGTATAATCTTCAGTTTAAAAACACTTCAGCAATGTTTCCAGTAGTGGATTGTTCAGCGTGTCTCCTTTCCTCGTCTGTAAACATAGTCTAAATTCATCTTTCCTCACTTCCTGAGCCATGGTTCCCTTGTGCTGATTCTGTACGTCAGTAACTTCTGCACCCAGTGAAAGGAAAGATGGAGGGAGCCCTTCATCCAGGTAAAAGGTTTAAGTTTAATAGTATTTCTTTGAAATGGAACCTGTGGAGGTTTAGCATGCCATGTTCACTGTGTTGATAAGAAGGTGAATCACTTGCTTGAAGTTACTTGATTGACAAAAATTATCAAACACGATTCTACACAGCTGTCTCCCATCCAGTATCCTTCCCTGTCCCAGACGGTGAGAGTCACATCTTCTATGCAGGTTGCTGAACAGCTTCACAGAGGGGCACCTCTGTTGCCTGTGCAGAGTAGGTGCTCGCTGAAGGTATTGGGGTTTCTCCGGAAACCCTGGGATGGGGCTGTGCTACCATTTTATTGGACCCTCATTACTAAGTATTTCTTAGAGAAAGCATGTCCTGTAGGAAGTAGTACGTTTCCTTCTGTTTTTGTGGCTTTCTCATTTTCTTCCCATCCTGATACGTAGCGAGAAATCCATTTTACAGTATGACTCAGCACACGTGTGCACACACATGATTGATATGAGCTTTACAAAATAGTACTGTACTTAGCCATTTTATGTGAGATGTGCTTGTTTTATTTTACTAATCAAAAAAACATGCTGACCTCCACCTCTAAATTGATTTCGCTGCTTTATGGATTGCAACCTAGGGTTTTAGCCTGCGGGCTTGCCCAGATTCTTTCAGAACCTTCACATCATGGCAACAGCCTTGAAGTTAGGGGGGAGAGTGAGATGCATCCATATATGGAAGATTGGCCGACAGCGTAGAAATGAGGAGGAGGGAGTTCACAGGTCACCCAAACACACACTGAATGATTTGTCCTGAGCAAGTAGGTAAGTAGCTCCTCTCTGGATTAGTCTCATATGGAAGTAGTTAAAATTATATACTAAATTAAACAGTCTCAAAAGACAGTTTGTTTTCCTCCAGTGCTGGTGTGATTGATGAGCCAGGACAGAGTTTTGCCCCTATCTGGCCATCTCACCATTTGGAGTTTTCAGTCAGCCCTTGAAGATGGACAGCCGCTGGGTCCACTCTCCTGGATGAGGTTTCTTGCTCCTTTCCCTCAAGATGAGCCTGAGTTAGCACCACCCAACTCGGCTGTCCACAGAAGCTTTGATCCCGTGAAAATACATTCTACTTTTCATTTCTTCAGGGTAAATAAGAGTTCCACTTCCACCCTGAAGTCAGATGCTTCGTCAGAAATGTAAAGGGATTTTTGCATAATTATCAGTGTTTGATAAGAAATTATTTACTCTGCAAAGCTGGAGTGGTGGAAGCTGGTGTGCTCTGGCTGGGAGAGGCTGTCCCCTGGCTCGGTGCCTCCTGCTGAGTTCCTGACTTGCACGTTGGTATATGGAGCAGTAATCTTATCAAATCTCCATTGTCAAGTTGGCTGTGTGTGTGTGTGTGTGTGTGTTCAAAAGAAATACTCTGTATTAAAGGGGAAAGCGGGGGAGGAAAATTCCAGGAAATTAAAAAGTGAAGTTGAAATTCCTCATTCACTAACGTGGCTTGTTTTTCCTTCTGAAAGACAATGACGACTTAAAAATTGATACCAGAACTAACTGGCTCTTACCCACAACCTTATATTTTTTAGACATATTTTCTTAAGTGTCTATCTAATGAATTACCTTGTATTAGTTGGTGTTAATGACTAGAAGTCCCACTAACATAGTGTTTCTCAAACTTTGCCTGTCATATGAGATATTTGTTGGGAATATTCTGGGACTTTGCCTTCTCAGTTGACGGAATCTGTGTGGAACAACTAGTTCTCAGGTGTTCCCAAACCTAGTGGCCCAGTGTCATCACTGTTGTCCTACAGATTCCTCAGCCCTACTCCATACCGATTCAGTCCTAATATCTGAAGCTTTCTAGAAGATTCTGACCGTTAGGCTGGAGTGGTAACCACTCAGTTTCCTTCAGGAAAGGGAAATTGACTTTATGTGTTTGGTTACTGGGCTAGTTACTAATACTAGAATAAGAAATCCCCTTGTGATTTCTGTTGATTGGTCCAAATAATATTTACATCTCAAGTACTGACGAAGTAGGCAAACGGGAGCAGTTTTGAGATGGGTGAGCAGGTCCGTGTCCTGCAAGTTCGTGGATTGTTGTTCAGCCTCTTGCAAAGGATGAGTTTGGGAGGTGGCACTGGAATTATTTGAGGAGCTTTATACGGTGCTGCCCCAGCTACGAGATAGGCATGTGCCTGTATGGTGGCATCAAAAAGTTCAGGGAGCCAGCTTGAGTTCTTCCCTTGTTGGTTGCTGGCCATTTGTTCTTATCTTACATCTGTGTGAAATGCAGGCATACCTCGTTTCGCACTTTGTTTTGTGCAATAAAACAGATACTGCACCGTTGGTAAATTGAAGATTTGCGGTGGCTGTGTCGAGCTAGCCTGTCAGCACCATTTTTCCAACAGCACGTGCTTACTTCATATGTCTGTGTCACATTTTGGCAGTTCTCACAGTATATCAAACTTTATTATTATATCTGTTACGGTGATCTGTGGTAAGTGATTGTTTATGTTACTATTACAATTGTTTCGGGGTTCCATGAACTGTACCATGTAAGACAGAGAACTTAATCTGTCAATATTGTATTTTCTGACTGCTCCAACAACCAGCCATTCCCTTCTCTCTCCCTCTCCCCTCTGCTCTCCTCAGAAGCTAGAAACGATTCAGCTTATGAGAAAAGGCATGTCAAGAGCTGAGATAGGCCGAGAGTTACACCTCTTAAACCAAACAGCTAAGTTGTGAATGCAAAGGAACAGTTTTTGAAGGAATTAAAACTGCTACTCCAGTGAGCGCAAGAATGATAACAAAGCAAAACAGCCTTACTGCTGTTACGGAGAAAGTTTGAGCGGTCTGGGTAGACTTCTAGATCAAACCAGCCTCAACATTCCTTAAGCCAAAGCCTAATCCAGAGCAATGCCCTAACTCTTCAGTTCTGTGAAGACAGAGAGAGGTGAGGAAGCTGCAGTAGAAAAGTTTAAAGGTAGCAGAGGTTGCTTCGTGAGGTTTAAGGAAAGAAACCATCTCCGTAACATAAAAGTGCAAGGTGAAGCTGCAGGTACTGATGGAGAAGCTGCAGTGAGTTATCCAGAAGGTCTAGCTAAGATCATTGATGAAGGTAGCTAGCTACACTAAACAACAGATTCTCACTGTAGACAAAACAACTTTCTATTGGAAGAAGATGCCATCTAGGAACTTCATAGCTAGAGAGGAGAAATCAATGCCTGTCTTCAAAGGACAAGCTGACTCTCTTGTTAGGGGCTAATGCAGCTGAGACTTTTAAGTTAAAACCAGTGCTCATTGACCATTCCGAAAATCCTAGTGCCCTTAAGAATTATGCTAAATCTACACTGCCTGTGCCCTCCGAATGGAAAAACAAAGCCTGGATGACAACACATCCGTTTATAGACAACACATGGTTTACTAACTATTTTAGGCCCACTGTTGAGACTTAAAGCTCAGAAAAAAAGGATTCCTTTCAAAATATTACTGCTCATTGTCCATGGTCCTAGTCACCTAAGAGCTCTGATGCAGATGTACAAGGAGATTAATAATGTTGTTTTCATGCCTGCTAACATGACAGTCATTCTGCAGCCCATGATCAGAGAGTAATTTTGAATTTTAAGTCTTACTTACGAAATACATTTTTGTAAGGCTACAGCTGCCGTAGGTAGTGATTCCTCTGATGGACCTGAGCAAAGTAAATTGAAAACCTTCTGGAAAGGATTCACCATTTTAAGTGCCATTAAACTTTATTCGTGATTGATGAGAGGAGGTCAGAATATCAATATTAACAGCAGTTTGGAAGAAGTTGATTCCAACCCTCATGGATGACTTTGCAGTGTTGGAGACCTCAGTGGAGGAAGTCAGCAGATGTGCTGGAAATAGCAAGAGAACTAGAAGCGGAGCCTGAAGATGTGACTGAATTGCTGCGATCTCATGATCAAACTTGAATGAATGAGGAGTTGCTTCTTATAGATAAGCAAAGAAACTGGTTTCTTGAGATGGAATCTACTCCTGGCGCAGATGCTGTGAACTTTGTTGAAATGACAGCAAGGAACTTAGAATATTACATAAACTTAGTTGATAAAGCAGCAGCAGGGTGTGAGTGAATTTACTGAAATTTTGAAAGAAATCCTGTGGGTAAAAAGCTGTCAAGCAGCGTCATGCGTTACAGAGGAATCTTGCGTGAAAGAAAGAGTCAGTCCATGTGGCAGAGTTCATTATTGTCTTGTCTTAGGAAATTAGCACAGCCACCCAGTCTTCAGCAGCCACCGCCTGCCTGATCAGTCACAGCCATCAACACTGAGGCAAGACCCTCCGCCTATGAAGATTATGACTCACCAAAGTTACAGATAATTGTTAGCATTTTTTAGCAATAAAGTATTTTTAAGTCAAGGTGTATATATTGTTTTTTTAGACCTAATGCTATTACACATTTAATAGACTACAGCATAGTGCAAATATCACTTTTATGCACACTAGAAAACAAATAAAAATCATGTGACTTCTTTTATTGCAATATTCGCTTTACTACGGTGGTCTGGAAGTGAGCCTGCAGTATCTCGGAGGTATGCCTGCATTTCAAACATCCAGAAAGGCACAGAAGCCAACATAATTGGTACTCACGTTCCACCTCCCAGTTTAACAAATACCACCCATCTGGCTATAAATAGCCTTCTTACCTCCCCAGGGGTAGCCACTAATCCCAGAGTTGGTGGGCATCCTTCCCACCAGAAGCGTGTCCCGTGGCTGGTCTGATAGATGTGATCCAAAAACTGTGTAGGATTGCCTTTTTAAAAAGCTTTACATAAATGTTATTATTCAATGTAAATATCATTCTGTAAGTTGTTTTTCTTTTAAAAGCATTATGTTTTTGATATTTATTCATTGTTGTTTGTTACATGACCTGACGTGGCCCCATACTTAACAGTAAAATCAGGAAATTGAAGCCAGACAGCTTGAAAACCTTCTTAATGGAAAAAATGCAAGAAGTGGGTGGGATAGAGTTTCTGTTGAATTTTTGTGTAGAACATTGTCATTTATGGGAAACTAGTTGATCTGAATTCAGCATTATTTTGAATAGCCTAATATCAGCTTAATGAGAATTAATTGCATGTTGTATGAAAAATTAATTGTTTTAATTTACTGTGGGTGTAGTTACTGCCGTTTGGTCCAAACAGGTGAAAGTTAAGATTTGTAGCATAAAACAGGAAGCAGATGGGGGCTAATTAAAGTTCTGTTGACGATAAAAGGATGACTGATCAAGGAGCAGCTGGTTTCCCAATTTAAACACAATTTGTACTATTGTATGAGGACAGCCCTGCAAGTACTCGTGAGTGTCTTTCAAAGGTAAAGGCATGTGTTTCAGCAACAAGTGTGAAGGCTTTTGCAGTACTATTTGTGTTCACTCTGTTTTTTTTTGCCTTGAAGCAGTGTCCTTTGGGAGTTTATCTAAGAGAAAGGGGGAACGGAACACAAAACTGATATTTTCTGTGGTGCTTCGGCTACTCTGTACCTATTGTCCTGGAAAAGCCCAAAAAGCCCTTTCTGTATTCTCCAAGAAAGTGCCCAAGCATTTTATTTTATTTTACATTTTTATATATTTCTCAAGCTCTTCTCCTGGCGGGTTTTAACATGGTTCCCTGGCCGTAATCCAGGAAGGCCCGTGTCTGCCTAAGGGAAGTGCTGGGTGTATACCCATGTGTGTTAGATGAGTGTCAGGAGGTGCTGTGGGAACTTGGAGACTCCCCTTATTCTGAAGTGTCTTTGAGCTTCTGGCCTTGAAATGTCAGGGACATTGGAACTTATTTTGCTTGATCATATGCCCTCGATGACTTTCACCTTCATGTGACAGCATCTTTTGTTGCTACTGCTAATAGTGGTTGCGCAAACATTAAGAACAAGTGCCCTGTGTGTGTTTTGCCTAAAAAACACACCAGCACTTGGTTCACTTCGAATCTGTGCGTGGAGATGATGTGAGGTCAGATGAGGTGTGCCTTGCCTGGAGTCTAATATTTATAAGTGCTTCATGGGATTATCTCATTTAAATCCTTACAAAAATCCTTCGAGATGGCAGCTCTTATCCCCATTTTGCAGATGAAGAGATGGAAACTTGGGGAAGTAAAATTGACTCAGTCATGGTCCCACATTTGCTAAGTGCCAGGACTGGGTCTAGGATCCGGGTTTATCTGACAACAAGCCCATGTTCCTTGGCACTGTTCTCTACCAGTTTTGTGTAAAACTATTGTCTATTCATGCCCTCCTGTTTAAGGAAAGATCATTTGTTTCCTAGGAAAAGAAAAGTCTTAGGATATAATTTGCAAAGTGCACTTATTGTCTGGTTTTGCAAATAAGTATGTATATACACACAGTGTGTACATACACATCCATACATATCTGCATGTCTGTGTTTCACTTGGATATAGTCTACTTGGTAGGAACTCTTTTTAATTTTTTTAATGAACACGTTAAATAGGAAAATGCATAGGTATTTTGTTTTTTTGCCACAGTGTAGCTTTATTCTGATGTTAAAGGATACACATGCTCTTTAACAACAACAGCAGAAAAGACAATATACAAACGTAAAGTAGAAAGTGAAATTCCCTATTACATTCATCAGCCAGAGGTAACATCATTATATTCATCAAGATTGTTTTGTAAAAAAAATAATTGGCCACATAGAGCTCGTATATTTGGCAATAAAGAGCACCTTTTAGTTACAAATATTGTGCTTCGAGGTTTCAGGGATGCCATGATTGCAGTCCATTGTCAGATGTTATATACAAACTTTCTAATCCTCGATGCTGCCCTTTTCCCATTTGGGTTCCACACTAGTTCCACTACTTACTACACTGATGGGGAACACCTGGGTACAGGTTCCTCGTCCTCCACGCTCTATTCTGGTGACCCTAGAAGCTGTCACCCTGTTCACATCATGGTTTCTACAGTGTGAGGCGTGGCATCACAGCCAAAACTGGAGAGTTTTCCTGTTCTGGGAGAAGTTTCAGGATTCTGTTATTTTTTTCACTCTTTTGTCTTCTCAGCAAATCATCCTAAAACACTTTGCTCCTCCTGTCTTCTTTCCCCCTTCTCTTCTTGTTCCTTTCTCTACCTTGTTTGTTTTCTTTCCTCATACAGAAACATTTAGGGAAGTAGAAAAGACTTGGTCCTCTCTCTTCTCCCCTGGTGACTCTAGCTTGTGTATTTTTAAAGATGCTGACTATTAGCATAGGAGGTTTGGGAGACAAAAGTCTACTGTGGGTCCTGCTTCGTACTGAGTAACTTAACCTGGGTTGGATAGTCTGCGTCTCCTTCATCCTTCAAAGAGTAAGAGGCATGGTTCAGTTATTTCCAGCAGCAAGTCCCACAGAACACCTGGGATTTCTGAGACACCTTTAGGACAGGTGCGTTCTTCGGTAGGAAGCGTGGGCAGCCGTGGGACTTTCAGTTAGAGCTCCTCCTTCTACTCTGGGCATAATTATAAAATCTCACAAATGCTTTTATGTACTTTATGCTATTTGAGGAAGTTTTATCCCTTACAACTCCTACGTGAGGCAGTTAGGACAGGCATTATTTTCCCACTTTATAGACAAAAAAGTTAAGACATAAAAGATATAAAATCTGCCCAGTCATACATATGACCACCTTCTTGCTATTAGATCAGCATTTTCCAAAGCGTGTGCCACTGAACATTGGTTTTGTAGTATAGTCAAGAAGTGTGGTCCAAGAAACATGATGGGGGGAGGGGGCAGTGTTTGTGTATGCATGTTATTACACCCACAAAACTAGAAGTCTAAGTTATTGGAGGTTTTTGCTTTGTGTTTTTGTTTTGCTTTGTTTTATGTGTTTAATGTGAAGCTTGTGTAGTAAAGGCTCTAAAAACCCCGCAGTTAGGAAACCTGCTTAATTCTATGTGGCCAGAGTATCCACAGGTATTTCTCAGTGAATTCTTTTCACCCTACAAGGAGCCACGGTGTGCCGCTTTGTCCTGGAATTACTTTGGGGGTGCTGCAGGAGACCTCCACGGTTAGAGGAAAATCCGTTCTTTGGGCAACCTGCAGGGGAGAGTCCAGGGGATGCTGTTACATGAGCAGTGGCTGGAGATGCTTTGGGAATAAAGACTGTCGTGGAGGTGGCGCGGGATGGGAAACTGGCTGCAGGAAAACCATGTCATTATGTCGCTGTCAGCACCGTGCCTCTGGTATTTCATATTGAGTAGGATTTTTAACCAGAATGCACAGACGTTCTCAATCTACAGGATCAGCATTCTAAGACCGTTTGTCAGCTTTGTTAGGTAAGGATCCATGAACTGTGTGACAGCTACAGCGTTTGGCAGCCCAAGGATGGACTTAAGAAATTTGGGCCCAGAACAGCATGTCACTGCAGCTTGGCATGGCATTTGATGAGGCACATGCTCACAGTGAGGCCATTTGCACCAACCCCTGCTCCACTGCCTTTTCTTTGTACTTACTAATCAACTTTGCTAGCAGATGTTGCTCTTGTTAGATGGGCAGTTGATGGGAGGAGGGGATGGTGGTAAGCAAGTTTGTGCCAACCAGGTAGAAATGATAGATTATTTTGCATTGACATCTCAAGCCAAGGAAGCAAGTCCAGCTTCTTAGAACCGATCATGGATATCACTCTGGATCTTTTTTCTTTGTTCTATTTTGTTCCAGGCATTGAATGTTGATCAAAAGTTCACTTATGGTATTTTAAAATCCAGAAGATAGAAACTCTGAATTAATGGAGGCGATTAGTTTGCTCGTTTCGTTTGGTGGGGAGAATAAAAGAATCCTAGTAGGAATGACTGAAAGGAGTGCTACGAAATAGATGGGAAAAGTTAACAACCCCCGAGATGTGGCATTTCTCTAAGCAAGTGTTCCTTAGCTGTCTTCCATAAAGTGATTGGACATAGTATTAGACTCTGACCTTCGTTCAACAAAATATTGAAAATATTTGCACTACAGGCTGATGTTTTTTTGCTTGCTAGTAACGTTGTGACTTTTAGATACAGTTGTAAGTTGCAGTGGCACCAACTTGCTTTGCGACAGGAAGGAAGCAGTTAGAGGCCAGGGCATCTGGCTGGTGGAAGAAGAATGGGGATAGAATCTGCAGAGGGTAAGGTTTACGTGACAATCGTGTGCTTTTATAACCTACTTCTGATGGGGGAGGAGGTGGTCATCAACCCTTTAAAAATTGAAGAGGATTTAGATCTCTTGCTTTCGTGTGTGTGTGTGTGTGTGTGTGTGTGTGAGAGAGAGAGAGAGAGAGAGAGAGAGTGTGTGTGTGTGTGAGAGAGAGAGTGTGTGTGTGTGTGTGTGTGTGTGTGTGTGAGAGAGAGAGTGTGTGTGTGTGTGTGAGAGAGAGAGAGTGTGTGTGTGTGTGTGTGTGAGAGAGAGAGAGAGAGAGAGAGAGTGTGTGTGTGTGTGAGAGAGAGTGAGTGTGCGCGCGCAAGAGAAAGCAAGCACACGAGTGCGCGCTCGCAAGCAGGGGAGTTTGGTGCCTTTCACAACGATGGCGGGTGGTGGGGGGATTAATTATGCCAGAGTCAGGTACCATCTCAGTTTATCCTTGCACCCCTTCAGTCCAGCCAAGGTCTTGGCCCTGGATCTCTTAGGTATCCACTAGGGTGTTGACTAACTCGTGAGTAATTTGTTGTAGGTTTATCCATGTTTATGTTGAATAACCCATGGTAACATTGCAGGGTATTATTTCCTTTAATTTTCTTTTAGCTGTTCAAAACAACCTGAAAGACGTTGTGGTGGGAGCCTAGACAATGACCTCAAGAAAGAAAAATAAGCCTTCAAAATGTAGGAGCTGAATTTGTATGCCAAATGTTGTGAACGTTGGATAAAATGTATCAAAACACAGTCGATTTCATGAGGGGGGTCTTTTTGTTTTGAAAACAAATGGTCCCTGCCCCAGCATCCTGCCGTCCTCTAGCTATGAAAAACTCAAGAGATTATACCATGAGTTTCAAAACAACCAAGTATCCTTCAAGTCATGAGACAAAAGCCCAACAGCTGCGTGAATATAAACCCCCCTTGCTTCCAGAGAGGGAGAGCGATGGCACTGAGGGTGACACTTGTTTCTGGAGGCCCTCGTCTCCGCACAAGCTGCAGCAGCATCCCGTTAGGTGGGAAAGTAACCTCGAGTGCCTTTCAGGCCGGAGAAGGACCGTGCCCAAGGACAGCAGCTCCCCGAGGTGCTTTCACTCATCAAGAGAAATTTATATGCACATAAAAATACACCCACACAAATTTAAATTTTTGAATATTCAGAAATATCTTTCTGCTCTCCAGGCAGGGTCCTCACTCTCCTTCTCTCCTACCGTCTGAGTGGGAAGATCGGTTTGGTGCTATGTTGTAACTTCATTCTGTTGTCTACTGATGTTGCACTTGCTCTCCTGCGTGTTGCATGCAGGATAAAACACACGCTCCTGGCTTCTGATCCAAGGTCCCCCATCTCTCTTTATCTCCCTGTATCTGTGTCCAAACTCAAATAAGACATACTGACCTCTTCTCCCTTCCTCAGACATTCCTTGTCTGGCGTTTTGTTTTGTTTTGTTTTTAAATTTTCCTCACAGACACTAACAGCTAACATTTCCTGGGCACAATATAGATGGAACATTTAATACTCAGCAATTCAGTAAGTATCAATAGTTAGTATTTCCTTGTTACAAACAAGGGAACCAAGGCTCAAAGATTGCAAATCTCTCATCCAAGACCACTCACGTGGTAACCGGGTGTGAATCCAGGCCTGTCGGGTTCTACAACGCCTGTTCTTCACCACCATGTAGCACCATTGCCTCTGATTCACGTTCTGCCCTTGCATCAGGAATTTGCTTCCCATTTTATCCAGCAAACCAAGTCCTGCCTTTCCTTCGCACCCCATTGCAAGTCAGGTCTGTCTTACTCTGAGCATGCCACCCTGAGAGTTTTGTCTCCCAGCCTTCCTATTGGAGGCAGCAAGAACCTTATGCTGCTTCGTTGTTTCCAGAATACCTAGTATACAGTAGGGGCTCCATAAATATTTGTTGAATGAAAATTACATTGGTCGGTATGGATTTGGCTGAATTAAAAGATCCTGATTTATGTTATTGAATGTGAATGGAAATAACGTCTGAAACTGTCAGTGGCTTGAAATAGTTTACATTAGACTCACTTCAGCGAGGCTTTGCTCAGCTTCTTGATTAATTTTAGATGGATTTTTCACTGTAACAATGAAGGAAAAAGTTTATCTTTGATTTGTATTCCCAATACAAACACCTGACTCAGAGTCCCATGAGATCCTTCCTTGTTGGTATCCCCCACTGCAGAAGCAGCGGCCTGGCACTGGCGTGGGCAGAACGGGACGTGTTCCGTTCCATTCCTGCTTCTCTGAATGGTCCTTTTAGAATAGTCAGGTGTATGACCCAACTTAGAAAACTCTCTTAAGGAAAATACATTTTGTTCTAAAGTTGGTTAATTTATAGCTACTTGGAGGACTAAAATGGTTATCCAGTATATTGGTGTCTGTCTTCATAAATTATTATATTTAATAGAAATGTACGATAGAATTTAAAAATAATTAAAATGTAAAACTTCCTTTGGGGGTGGTCGGTCTCACTGAAGAATGATTGTTTTAAACTTCATTCAGTCACTAACAGTTCTAAATCATTCATTAGAATCTTGATTGGGTTGTCAGAATTTGACTAAATTACTTTTCTCAGTAATAAAAATAAAATGAAATACCGAAAAGAGTACATGTTGGTTCAGGCAGAAATGGTCTTCGAGAGGAGCCAAAGTGATCTGCTGGACTGATCTTACTGCTCATCTCATAGTAAAGTATGCATGACAGTAGAGCTGACAGTTTCTTAAGGAAAACTTTGCATTTTGTTCTAGAATTCATGAATTTCTGGAAGAATTTCTAGTATGCTTGAAATCGTCAGCATTCTTTACCTTTATAAAATGCCTGTTTTCTCCAACCATGTTCTTACTTAATCTTCATGACACACCTTTGGGCTATGTGGTTCTGAGGCACCAGGCCGTCATGCATCTCAGATTCACATGTGGAGTTCATAGCCTAAGTGGGACACAGACACACACACCCGCCTTATGATATTCTTTCTGCTGACCATGCTGGCAAATATATAAATTTAAGAAATGTGGAGAAAAGGCACCCTTGAGTGCACTAATACATGTGCTGTGGTGGAAAAATATAGCCACAGTTCAGAGCTTCCTTGGGTATAGAAGCTTGGAAGAGATAAAAACCATTTGTACTTGTGTGCAAGATTCCAGACACAATAATTGCTATTCAGTTCCCTTTTGGAGGAAATTCAAAGTAATTAACAATGAAAACAATGGGAACTAAAATTCCAAAGAGGAGTATAAGGTGTGCCATCCCTAATTATTGGCTCATGAGAGAAGTTCTAATTTACCATTGGTTTGAATTATCCTAAGAAATGGTTCATTTGATCATTCATTCATTTTTCCTTTGCTAGTTTCCCTCTAAGTATTTAAGTATGTAAACTCTGCAGGAAAACCCTACATTGCAAATCATGTGTAATTCAGAGTGTTATACTTTATTGGAATTTGCTGCTCGTTTTATAATCAAGGTTATATCTGGATCCCAAAATAGGGGGGAAAACCCCACATAAACCTAGACTTTGTATTAATACTTTAATTCTGTTTACTAAGAGTTAGCAGTTCTTAGTAAATAGACATCCAGTGGATTAATTGTTCTCTAGCTTTTCCATACAGTAAACATTTAGGATAAAAGTGATTCTAGATAGTACATCCGGTGAATAGAATATTGTTCTAGAGATTTTAATCTGTCAAAGTTTCAGCGTTTTTGCCCCTGATTTTATATTCATAAAGTTTTTCATTGGCTTTTGTAAACAATTTGGGCATATACCTTGCATATACGTTTTACCTAACGCGAATAGGATTAATGGGATCGTCACTGTAACTGACAGAATACTCTGAAATTCACTTCAGTCCTTTAACATTTTAGAAAACTTTAAAATTGATCCAAGTATTGGTGTGGTTATGCTTCATTTTGTGCCTAATTTAATTTCTTCATCAGAGGAGAATAGATCCTAATATGTTCCTTGTTTTTGGTTTTTATTTTGTTTTGCCTAATTCTTCTGGTAGTTGAATAGATAAGTTAATTGCATTGTAATGCTGTGTGTTTATAGAACCGTTGCAGGTTAGAAAAATTGTATGGCCTATAAAATAGACCCAGATTTTCATTAGGAAACAGAATCACTTTAGCAACAAATGAATTTCCTCTTAATATTCTCCCGTGGTGGGGCCCTGTGTGTCTGAGGCAGTCATCAGGCAAGAACAGCAGAAAGAGTTTGTATTCTGGGAAGTTTTGAAGTTTCAGAAAGGTTCCTTTAGGTCATGAGTGGCAGGGTAGAGGATTGGTGGCGACATGTCCCTCGTGGACTTGGCAGTGCCTGTTCTCTGTGCCTCACTGGGGAGGAGGTGGTGAGTGGGTTAAAGCGTCACCGGGGATGCCTGCACGCTGCACTGAAAATAATTAATCCCTGGGGAAGCAAGCTCCACTTTGAAATACTTGGTAGCCCACAGATCCCTTTAAAAAAGGCATTTAAAAGAATCTTGGCTAAATGAAATTTAGTCTCTGAATATCTACCACGGGGACCTTATTAGCCAGGGTTGATGACACTCATTTGGGAGTTGGCCTGTTGCTTGTGTGGCAGTGTTGGGCCCAAGTGTATGACAGGGGCAGGTAGTTTCTGTTTTCCAGGCTTTGCTTAAATGGGTCTGCATTAGCACCTTACACAGAGGCTGTAGAAGGAAAGCGATTAAGGTACGCGCCTCACCATATGGAGCAGAAGGGAAGATGCTTGCATCTAAGGGGACGGCTTGTTTCAGCCTCACCTTCATTGTTTATTGGTTTGTCCTTCGGGATACTTCGTTTCTGACAGTGCATGGAACACACTGCAGTGAGTGGTATAGGAGACTTCCATTTTCATTTTCTGAAAATTAAGGACTTTGCCCTTCCTTTCACAAAACTGTAGCTTCCTTTGAAACAGGGTTTTCTGGTGGGACACAGTTAAATTTTATGGTAAAGTGGGGAAGCGGTGTGTTTCTTTTTAATTACTACCTTCTGAGAAGCAAAGGCTTGGTATACTTTAAGTACATTTTCTGTTCTATCCCTGAAGATTTTTTTCTTAAATCCTCACATTACTAGGTTATTGGCCGAAACGTTACTCGCAAATACTTAGACTTTTGGCTCATAAAGAACAGGCAGACCACGGCGTCCTCCGTTTCTGTGTGGCAGAGCTTCCTGCTCCTGGTCTTGTGGGCTCTCGGTGCCTCTGCCTGCCTTCTTCGTGCTCAGGACCAGGGCCCCACTCACCTGCACCTCCGCTCTTCACTGGACATCGCTCTGCAGTGTGTTCTTGAGCTCCTCACCTCCTGAGGGCTCTTCCAGCGTTTGCTCTCCATGAAGTCAGTGCTTGTGGTGCCTGGTGTTTGAGAAGAGGGAGAGAGCATCATTTTCACAGTCAACATCTCAACACTGCAGCGTCCGGCCAGCTTCAGCAGCCTCATGGACCCACACATGCTCCGACACAGGCCACCGGAAAAGCCAACGGGATACACTAGTTAAAAGCTCAAATTTTTTAATTTAGAAAGTCTTCTTAAGGGGTGTAAAATGCAGTTTTTCTGTAAATGGAGGATTGCAGCTCAGTGGCGAGAACAGGGAAACAAGCCTGAGGAAGGCCGGCTGCCTGTTAACCAGAAGGTTGTGATGAATGACTTTTAACCAAGCTGTAACCATTCACGGTGGCTTCAGCATTCCTGTTTATATTTTCTTTTACTTTCTGTAACCAAATGGCCAGAGGTCATTGCTTTAACTTTTTGTGTCGGGGGATTCGCTAATGCCCACATCTTATGCCATCCAGTCTCTCACGGTCCTCTGTGATGCTCGCGCCTGGTTTGCAGAAGAAACAGCTGAGGCTTCGTGAGACGGACGTACTGAGACTGGCCCAGCAGTAACTTGGCCTCACTACACAACCCCCAAACACTTTGAGCATCTCAGGACACCTTTGAGTTCTTACATTTGTCTTTGGGTACAGTTTTGCATGAGAGCATCATCTCCCATGTTCTTTTCTCAGTGGAGGCTGCTTTAATGTAGTCATATTTTCCCAACTTTGGAATGATTTGCCTCAGAGATGAAGTCGTGTAGAACTAAATGTGTATGTACTGGTTTGAGACTCTATAGCGAAGGATGGGCCGGGCCAGGCCAGGGTGGGCGGGGGAGGAAAGAACATTGCATGTTCTTGGTACTTGTTTTACGTTTCTTCTAAGACTAAAGCCCCCCTGCGCTGCTTCTTTCTATCAGTGAACACCCATGAGCTTTACATATGCATTTTAATCTCTCTGAACTGTCTTCCTTCACATAAAGCAGTGGTTTAGGCCAGATGACCCTCGCAATACTTTCCATTCTGGGAGGCTTCAAGTCTCTGTCCACAGCCCTGGGGTCGTGGAGAAGCGGTGAGACGTCAGTGTACCCCGAGGGCAGGAGCGGGGGTGCGTGGAGTGTTCTTTGGGTTGTTCAGGCGAGAAGGAAACAGCCCTACCAGTTCTGGGAAGTGAAAGCCTCATGGAAGGGCCTTAGGTACATAGAGGAGCGTTCTTAGCAGACCTAGCGTTACAGCATCTTTTCAAGTTGATTTACGTGCTGTCTCTTGATAACGTGTGTCTGTTGACATCTCTTGTGAAAAGAACGGCTGGCAAAAAGGTCACGTGTTTTCCTTGTGTTTGCTAGCAAAATGGATTATTTTTGAAAGTTGTTTTATTAGTAACTCTACTGGGAACACTGTTGAATAGAGATTTTCCTATTTTCTGTTGAGTTTGTTTTCACTTGTGGACGTGCAGGAAGAGATGGTGTGAAAGGGAGGGAGCAGAGGAGGGAACAAAGCCCACACTGGGAGTCTGTGCAACCGTTGCACGCCTTGAGAAAGTTCACAGAAATTAGATACAGTGCTTTGGAAAAATCGAGTCTGTATAGCATTTTGAAAGAATTTCTAGAATTTCTGGAACAACGAGTTCATTTTGTCATGTGTTCCAGTTTCTTAGTGTGAAGCTCTTTTTGTTGGATTTGGTGGCTTTTGCTCACACCCGCACACAGAGCGGTGGACCGTTCTAGGCAGCTGGGGGTTGGGGGGCTCTGGGGACCTTTCCGTTTTCCCTGTGAGTCCCCACGGCCTCTTCCACAGGCTTTCAAACCCAGACGATGCTCACATCTGAAATTTGCACCTCAGCTGCTAGTGTTTCCTGCCACAAAGAGGAACCCACTGGAATAAAAGAAAATTATAGTGTGTGAATTTATCACCTGTTAAGGCAGAAAATGAGTCTTGTAAACTAGTAAACAATTGTCTCTGCTCCTTCAAGGTGTACATATGTGACCTCAGTCTTCAGTGTCTTCCTCTGATACTTCTGAACAGTGGACAAGCCACGAAGGTGGTTTCTCAGCCAGCCAGTAGTGTTGCAGCTAGAGTCACAAAGCCTTGCTTTGAGCTCTAACTGGACACATCATCTTCCGAGTCTCAGTTTCCCCATTTCTAAAATGATGCCAATAACATTTATTTTATAGGATGGAATGAATGTATTGACAGCAGTAAACTGTAAAACAAAACACACATGGAATGTACCAAGGCCATGGTTTCGCGAGCAGCATGTATTCCGCTCAAGTTGCTAGTTAAACCCAAAGATCTGGGTAGTCTTAGGAGCGGCAAGCAGAAGGAAATTGGAGTGCAACAGTGATGGGCGGCCTGCTGACAGGTGGTGGTCTCCACGCAGGCGGAGGGCTGGGTGCATCTGAACCGGCAGCCCACGTCAAGAGGCAAGATTCAGGGGTGAGTGTCCAGGGAAGCCCAGGGTGAAGAGAAGTGGTCAGGAACAAGGTGAGGTTCAGCTTTCAGGAGGCAGGATGCTGCAGGCAGAGGCCAGGACGAGGCGCAAAGACTTTTCTAGACTTAACTCAGGGCTAGTTCCTGTTCCCTCAATCGTCTTTATTGGGGCCTCGAGACGCTTGGAAGTCTACTGCAATAGACTAGTGGTCTCTAAATGGGTATTTTTTTTAATCACATACCTTTTTCGATACGGCATGTATTCATTTATACAATTCAAATTTATTATGTACACATTCACAAATATGAATTTTCGAAGAAGGAGATAAAAAATTTAAACGAAAGTTGTAAAGATTTCCTCCTGCACTTCAGTGGCTGATGATTGCTTTAGACAGTGGGACTAGGTGCATCCGAGGGAGGGGACATATCAAATGACCCTGTCCCTTGCCTTAGAGGGTGTCTCTCAGGGCCAGCCTTAACGCCTGACTTCTTCCAGCCACAGAGTGGAACAGGGAAGGTGGCAGAACAGGGGTGTTCGTTTGCCACGGAGACTCCAGACCACGGCCCACTAAAGCAGCCCTACTCTGACCCTGCCACTGCTTTTTTTTTTTCCCCAAACACCTATATAGTGGAAGCAAGCGCCACTGTTTCTCTACGCTGTCCGTGCCCAGAGCCCTGAGACCCCTCACCCCTCACAGCACGGGTGTGATGCCCACACGCAGCTCGGCAGCAGTGCCTTGGAAAGACCTAGGAATTCTAGTGACGCTGACTGGCAAGTGCACTGGCAGACTGGCCTTGGTATTTGAGTCCCGTTCTGAGTGTGTAGAGAAAATGCCTTAACTCCCTCCTCCAAACCAGTCAGTTTTCCCAGTAACTAGCATGTAAAGCTTCATGTTAGTGGGAACAGCACCAGACGTGATTGTAAAGAAATGAGATTAATGTTTATGATACAGAGAAGTCTGTAAAACACAGACAGGCTGTGTTATAGGTGGTGTTAGCCCGGCAGTGACAGCAGTACATCAACTAATAATAGTTGAGGTGAGCATTTTACACGTATTATCTCATTTAATCTGGACAGCGGCCCCGTAAGTGTAGGAAGTTTTAATCCATTCAGCAGATACTTGCGTCCTCCTGGTGTTGGTGCTATGAGGAAAAGGTACAAGAAGACAGACAAGGTCTCTGCGCTCACATGAGCAGCTTGCCATGTAGTGGGGACCCCGGCACACCCCCAGGGACCGGCCACAACAGAATCATAAACTGCAGTGAGTCAAAAGGTCCCATGTTAGAGCTGCAGGATGGGATGGGATTATCAGGAAACACTTTCGGAGTGGACAGTTGTGCTGAGGACAGAGGCTGTGGGGGATGGTGGTGACCTTTGGATGGAAAAGGTCCGTGCTCCTGGATGGTTCTGTGTGGATCATTTTCTGTCCTGTTCAGTGGCTCTTACTGTGGACCTGTTCTTTCCCGAGGAAAATCACAGACTTCCAGAGGGTAGGCTTTGTTTCTCATTCCTTCTTGCGTCCTTTGCACAAAATAGGCTCCAGTGAATGTTAGTTGGCATGAATTGGTACATGAATGGATGGATAAAAGGTGTGTAGTGTGTAAGGCCTCACATTTTCCCTGTAACGTTTTTGGATGTCAGTCAACAAACGTTTGTTGAATATATGGTGTGTGCAGAGCATCCCTTAGTGGCTGTGAGATTAGAAATTACAAACTAGCTTGGCTCCCTTGCCCTTTAAGGAGCTCATAATCTGGTCCATAGAGCACATGGAACACCTAAGAACAGCCAGCAGAGCAGGCTGAATGAGCAAGTACACCATGTCGGGCTGCCTCGGCACCCTCCGAGTCTGAGCTCACTGGGGCGGGCTCCCCAAGAAGAACGAGCTGCACTGTTTGAGGTGGCCAGGCGTGCAGATGGCAGGGGTGTGTGTGCAGAGGCTTTTGGGTGGGCCTGCAGAGCAGCTCGACGGCGGCAGGAAGCCTGGGCTGCAGAGAAATACAGCTAGTGGAGAGATTGGCTCCAGATTGGCTGACTTGTCTTTTTCTCTAATGGCGTCATGCAGAAACGCAGGATTTGGGCAAGTGATAATGCCTGAGCCTCTGTCCTCACACCCTGAGCGTTCAAGAAGGTCGCATCTGAGAGCCCCGCCAGTGGTGCGCGGCTCTGCTGCGGAGTCGCACGGGTGAGCTGCTCGTCCACTCAGCCTCAGAGGCGTCCTGCGGAGGAGTGCAGACACAACATCACAGCAGCAACACATACTTCTGCAAGATTTACCTCTTCAAATCCTGCCCCTTAGAGGTCGTAGCTTCTTTAATGTCCTGCTGGCTGTGTGAAAAACAGGAATTTATGTAACAAGCCCTGCACAGCAAACCTTTTCCTGTTCGGAAAAAATTTTTTTAATTGTTGGCAAAGTTAGGAGACAGCTCTGTTACTCAAAGAGCGACCTGAAATGTCCTCTTAGAAAAATATGTGATATCATGTTTTGATAAGTAAGGGATTGCTGTGGCTTTTTTTTCAAGTGTAAGTAGTGAATGAGTGTACGTCCCACCCGACTTAGTAAATGCTTGCTTCTTCAGCTTTTTAAAGATTTGATTATTATGTCTTCCACAGTCTTGTTAAGAATGTCCCCCAACTGTACTTGCCAGGGATCCAACAGAGTCATCATGGATGTTGTAGAGCTGCACCCCTCTCCCCAAGTCAATGCAGACAGCCTGGAAGCTACTATCTGGGAAGATCTTTCTTCCCCCTTTATCATTAACTGAATGTGACGGGGGCAGGAGTCAAGCTTCCTCTCCTCCAGAGATTTTGTCAGCGCTTATCTGTGTGTCTATTGTGTTCAAGGAACAAAACTGTCATGGAGGAGTATTGTGCAAATGCCCAGACTTCCAGCATGTAGACAGCTTGCAGGTCAGAGTGCTGGGCTGCATTCTGGCCCTACCCCAGGAGCAGGCCTGCTGCTTTCAAGGAGGGACGGAGAGCTCAGTGTGCTGGTGTTTGTGGGCACAGGGGACGAGGCTCTGGGTCCACGCGCGCGTGTTTGGGACCTTCCTGTAGGATTTTGGGACTCATAAGGAATGAAAATGCGGGAGGGAAATGTGGTCCTCAGGCTCTTTTCGGGATTCTTGCATGAAGTCCAAGCCCCCTGAGTCTTCCTCACAGCATGTCTCGAGTTGGGGATAGATCATAGATGGAGAGGAGGAGAGGGAAATGGGAGATCTGGGGACGAGGAGACGGTCACTGCCACAAGCTCACACACCTGCCCAGCGTTCAGCTGGGAAGCTGGGGCTCACCATGTCTGACCCACATTCACTGTGTGCCCTGGAAGAAGGGCCTGTCACACAGCTGCTGTGTTGCAATGGTTGGGTGGAATGTAGCACAGAGGGTCAGAGGGCCACTTGAAATGTGGATTTCTTAGTCTCTGACTGTTGGGCCTCACTCTGACTTTTTTGTCTTTGAGAAAGTGGGATTCCCCTCTCACCCCCCGTTGTGTTTTCTCCCTCCTTTTAGTGAGAAGGGACTGGAGCTCTGGTTCGTGTCAGAGCCAGGCCTCGTCCTGCCGCGCCGAAGCTCTGCTCTGGCGCAGGGATCGGCACTGTGGCCGCATCTCTGGGTGACCACAGATCCAGCCAGAGCCTTTTTGTGGTTGAGGAGAGGGGCCGCAGGGATGCAGGGTGCTCGGTCAGCTGAGCCTGGCACCCAGTTAGCAGAGGAGGCCAAGGAAGTGGGGCAGGGGGCGGGGCTGTGCACCAGCCCTGCTCCCAGGGGTCTAGGGCACCCAGAAGCCCACCCCTGGGACCAGGCCTCAGGCTAGGCTGCTGAACGAGCAAAGTGCAGTAACTGCGTGCCGTGTACTGTGCCGGGGCACAAAGCTCTCCAGCGACGCCCCTCCTTCTGAGGAGCTCACAGCGCTGCCCCCTTTTCCTTTCCCACACGCGTCCCGCAGGCTCTCCTGAGTGCCCTCTCACCCCGGGTTGAGTAGGTGAATCAAACTGGGGCTGTTTCATCTGCATCCTGGCTCTGGTGTTTGTGCCGAAGCTGGTACGACTGTCTCTGGCGCCTTACCTTACATTTGCCGTTGCGGGTTTGTGTGTGAATACCTGAGTGCTTACCCACACCACACTGAATAGGGTTACAGGACTTAGAATGGTGGTATCCCGTGTCTCCAAAGTTGGAGTCTAGTAACTTCTTCCTGGTGACTGCTTATGATATGCCAGGCACTGCTGAGCATGTTTGTGTATCTCATTTAATCTGTGTAACAACGCTGGAAGGTGCTATTATTTATCCCTATTTTACAGATGAGGGGTATAGGGGCATATGGGGCTAAGCAGCTCCCCAAGGCCATGTAGGTAGTAAGTAGCAGAGCCACTTAAAGTGCCCTAGAAAAAAAAAAGGCCAGGGGTTGGTTTTCTTTACTAATTGGCCTGGGGATATACGTGGCACAATGAGTCATGAAGCTGTACTTATTTGAATTCTGGAGCTCTTTGCATTCTCTACCGTTTCCTCCCCTCCCAAGCTGTCTTCTTGGACAGAGTGTGCCCCTGATGCAAGGCCATGGAGCTGGCCGTCAGGGGGTAGGGTGGAAGGGGGACACTACTTGAATTTAAGTTTTGAGGCGGGGAGGTCAGCTTTCTCAAATAAAAAACCAGTCATTATATTTTTCTCATATTCATTTATGTTTGCTTAACGAACTTTAAAGGTGTAAATGAATCTAGGTCTTACTCGTTTTGGAGCTTTTAATTCTTGACTAGAAATATATCCTGCTTCATCTTTTTCTTTTCTATGATCATGTGGGCCCAGTAATATAAAACTTCTCACTTTATGTAAACAGCACGGTCGATCTAAAGAGAATGGGCAGTAGTTTTAGGGGCAGTAGAATAGAAAGAGTTTTTGATAGCACTTTGATACAGAATACTATCTGCATAGCATTGTAGCTAAGCGAAATCTAAGTGGTTTTAAGACCAGTTCCTGCAGTTTCCCCATAAAATACTACAGCTGTGTAAAAAAAAGTATTTATAGTAATGCTTACTTAATTTTGTCCTCTCATGAAATTAAGATACAGATACTCTTTAAGATAAGATACTATTTTTTTTTCTGTGCCATTTGAGGTCTTCTTTAATGGGTTCAAAGCCATTAAGACTGTTCAGATTGAAATCTGTACTGTAAACTCTTAAAATTTTATGTGTCTTTCATCTAATACACGTTGAATAGTAAGTTTTCCAAGTGGAGAAGTATCGTACTTCTAACATGATGTTTTGCTTTGCAGAATTCAATTCGCCATAATCTGTCCCTGCACAGCAAGTTCATTCGCGTGCAGAATGAAGGAACTGGAAAAAGTTCTTGGTGGATGCTCAATCCAGAGGGTGGCAAGAGTGGGAAGTCCCCCAGGAGAAGAGCTGCATCTATGGACAACAACAGCAAATTTGCCAAGAGCCGAAGCCGGGCTGCCAAGAAAAAAGCATCCCTCCAAGCTGGCCAAGAGGGTGCTGGGGACAGCCCTGGATCTCAGTTTTCCAAGTGGCCTGCGAGCCCTGGCTCTCACAGCAATGATGACTTTGATAACTGGAGTACATTTCGCCCTCGAACTAGCTCAAATGCTAGTACTATTAGCGGGAGACTTTCACCCATCATGACTGAACAGGATGATCTTGGAGATGGGGATGTGCATTCTATGGTGTACCCACCTTCTGCCTCAAAGATGGCCTCTACTCTACCCAGTCTGTCTGAGATAAGCAACCCTGAAAACATGGAGAACCTTTTGGATAATCTCAACCTTCTCTCATCACCAACGTCATTAACTGTTTCGACCCAGTCTTCACCTGGCACCATGATGCAGCAGACTCCATGCTACTCGTTTGCGCCGCCAAACACCAGTCTGAATTCGCCCAGCCCAAACTACCAAAAATACACATACGGCCAGTCCAGCATGAGCCCTATGCCCCAGATGCCTATGCAGACACTTCAGGACAACAAATCAAGTTACGGAGGTATGAATCAGTATAACTGTGCACCAGGGCTCTTGAAGGAGTTGCTTACTTCTGATTCTCCTCCCCATAATGACATCATGACTTCAGTTGATGCTGGGGTGGCGCAACCCAACAGCCGAGTTCTGGGCCAGAATGTGATGATGGGCGCTAATTCTGTCATGTCAACCTATGGCAGCCAGGCATCTCATAACAAAATGATGACTCCCAGCTCGCATACCCACCCCGGACACGCTCAGCAATCGTCTGCAGTTAATGGGCGCGCTCTGCCCCATGCAGTGAACACGATGCCTCACACCTCGGGTATGACCCGCCTGACCCCAGTGAAGACATCTTTACAAGTGCCTCTGCCCCATCCCATGCAGATGAATGCCCTGGGGGGCTACTCTTCAGTGAGCAGCTGCAATGGCTACGGCAGGATGGGCCTCCTCCACCAGGAGAAGCTCCCAAGTGACTTGGACGGCATGTTCATTGAGCGCTTGGACTGTGACATGGAGTCCATCATTCGGAATGACCTCATGGATGGAGATACATTGGATTTTAACTTTGACAATGTGTTGCCCAACCAAAGCTTCCCACACAGCGTCAAGACGACGACACATAGCTGGGTGTCAGGCTAAGAGTTAGTGAGCAGGTAAGTTCACCCCAATATCAAAAGACCTTTGGAAAAACTGAGCTTAAAAGAGGAACTCAGTAACTTGCCATGTATCTTGCCTGTTAGTACTTCTTTGGTATCAGCTAACTGCCCCTTGCAGAGAGGCATCTTTTATCATTCATTCTCCATCCTTTTTGCAGCTTATCAATTTTCCTCTTGAGCTTAAACATAAGGAAGCTTCCTTTAACTGGTTTAAAGACTTTTCTTTTGACAGTTAGATGGCTGCATCTTTTTAGTAGCTTTTCAATAAATGAATATATTTTGATACAAATCAAATGCCGAAAAGTTTTTTATAAAGTGGAACTTTTCCCCGCTGAATGATTTTAGAGCTGTTTTGAGAAAGCTCTAGCTTTTTGCCCCTAAGTATGTCTGTCACTCTAGTATGTTAAGTTGAATTGATTTTAATTTGGCTATATTTTCATTGCGTATGTGTGTTGTGTGTGTGTGTGTTTTTTTTCCCTAGGCTACACTTAAAAGTACTTCAGATTGTCTGACAGCAGGAACTGAGAGAAGCAGTCCAAAGATGTCCTTCACCTCCCCCTTTTAGTTTTCTTCATTTAAAAAAAAAAAGCAAGAAAAAACCTTCCTTTTTTCCTTTCATCAGACTTGGCAGCGAAGACATTTTTCCTGTACAGGATGTTTGCCCGATGTTTGCAGGTTATGTGCTGCTGTAGATAAGGACTGTGCTATTGGAAATTTCATTACGATGAAGTGCCAAACTCACTACACCATATAATTGCAGAAAAGACTTTTGGATCCTGGTGTGCTTTCAAGTTTTGTATATATAAGCAGTAGATATAGAATTGTATTTGTGTGTGTGTTTTTTGTTTTTGTTTTTTTTTTAAATATCCATTTGGTCCAAGGAAAGTTTATACTCCTTTTGTAATACTGTGATGGTCTCATGTCTTGATAAGTTAAACTTCTGTTTGTACTACCTGTGTTCTGCTGAACTGACAGATCACAAGGAACCGAGGTCTGCGTTCCGCACCTCCGCCGAGCAGCTTTGACCTGTTCGTGTTGCCACAGAATTCACATGAGAACCAAGTAGCCTGTTACCAATCTGCTGAATTAATGGACTTGTCAAACTTTTGATAAACAAAAAAGAGATTAAATGCCAGCCTTGTACAGGTCTTTTCTATTTTGTTTGTTTATTTTGTTATTTGCAAATTTGTACAAACATTTAAATGGTTCTAATTTCCAGATAAATGATTTTTGATGTTATTGTTGGGACTTGAGATCATTTTTGGAATAGATATTGAACTGTAATGTTTTTTCTTAAAACTAGGGTCTACTTTGTTACATAGTCCGCTTGTAAATTTGTGGAATCACAGGTATTTGGGACAGCATTCATAATTTCCATTTTGTATTTCTAACTGGATTAGTACTAATTTTATACGTGCTTAACTGGTTTGTACACTTGGGGATGCTAATTGGTGATGTTTCTGACTAATCTTAAATCATTGTAATTAGTACTTGCATATTCAACGTTTCAGACCCTATTTGGGCAGAAAAGTGATGTATAGTTATGGACACTTTGCGTTTCATATTTAGGAGAACTTAATATGTTTTTATGTGTGTATTTTAAACAGATTTCATCTTCTATTGAACTATGTGCACCACACAGCGTCAGGTGTTCTGTTAGGTGCCTGCGCGTTGCATTGTTACAGTGATTCCTGGGAGGCCTCATCATGTTTGCAGATCAGAAAGGGAGAGCTACAGCTAAAACGATGCTGCTTTTTCAGACTGTGGGTTCTGATCAGCCTCACCTATTTGAGTTTAGCTTCAGCACAAATTTCCCCTCCCAATCATGTGCTCTTGTTTCGGTCCAGGGGGAGATTGGTTTTGTAGCTGTGCCCTGAGGAATGATGTTAGCACTCTCTCCATCTCCATCTCCCTTTCGCCCTGTGGGTTACTCAGCACACTGTGGAAGTTTGAGTTGAAGGAGGGAATTTACAAATGGGACTTGAGTGATTTGTAGAAGAATGCTTTGTGTTCATAAGTACAGGTGGCTACCAAATGGAATAAAGCTTGTTTAAAAATTGGGACAATTAATTTGAAAACCAGCAAACCAGCTGTAAGTTGTGCATTTGAATTTATTTTAAAAGCCTTGGCTTAAGTTAAGAATTTGAAAATTACTTCAGCCTTTAGCAACCTAGAATATAATTCCAATCATTATGTTTTAATACTTTCCAATTACCTGCAACTGACAGACCAAGTTAATTGGCTTTGTGTCCCATTCAGTCCATCAGTATTTTCAAGTCATGTGGAAGCCCAAAGTCATCACAATAAAGGGAACAGGTGCACAACAATGTTCTTCGTGCCTTCTTGAGAAGGCTCTGATTTCTGTGTACATAGCCCAAATCGCACTTGCTTTGTCTTGTATGTTAATTGCATCTCCATTGGCTTAGTTTGGAAAAGCCAATGAAAAACATGTTCAACAAGAAGACAAGTGTTCCTGATAGATTTCCTACAGGAGGCCAGCACTATTGTAAACTTCCCAGTGTGACTTTTATTTTTTTGAGAATTCATTGTGCAGCTACCATTCCAACCGTCTTCATTGTTGGGCACTCCAAGATATGGCTGGGTTTAGAAACCTTAGCCGCTCTAAGCAGTGTCTCCTGGGTATGTAATTGAACTTTACGGTGCCAAAAGTACTTGCGTTCTCACTTCTGTTACTGTGGACTCACTTTCCTCCCATAAGGTTACTGCACCTGTTACACAGGAGCCTCAGAGCCGCCCCCCCATTCATTCGTTAAACAGGCAACTACAGCTAAAGTCACTGTTAAAATCTTACCACTTCATAGAGTGATGTTTAGAAAGACGTTTAGTCCTCCTGAGCCTGTGTAAATGTCCCCATCCCCCACCCCCATTTTTTCTTTGTTTTGAAATCTTAACAGGAATCCTAGGTCGCTCTCCTGGTACACTGAAGTCCAGAGAAAAACATCTTGTCTGTCTGGAAAGCAAACATTATTTGGCCTCTGGTAGTTCTCTTTCTGTAAGAATACTGACTTTCTGGAGTAATGAGTATATCAGTTATTGTACATGATTGCTTTGTGAAATGTGCAAATGATATCACCTATGCAGCCTTGTTTGATTTATTCCTTCTGGTTTGTACTGTTATTAAAAGCATATTGTATTATAGAGCTATTCAGATATTTTAAATATAAAGATGTATTGTTTCCGTAATATAGATGTATGGAATATATTTAGGTAATAGATGCATAACTTGGAAAGTTCTGCTTTGACAAACTGACACAGTCTAAATTAATGAACAGATGTTGTATCCCAGTGAGCAGTAAATCAGTGAAACATCCCAAGAAGAGGATAAGGTCACTTAGAATGGAAACAGTTCTCCAAAGATACAATTTGGACTTGTTCAACCGCTGGATATATACTGCCAATAATCCCCCCCCACCTTAATATTCTTAGATCCAGCTCCTGTTTTTAATTTATAGGTGATTTTAAATGAGAAGTTTTTTTTAGTTTGGGAATAATCATTCAGTAAAAAATGTGATGTGGTTTGTACAAACAAAACAGCCTGGCATTGTACTTGGCCCCTCCTTGAGGTGTAGGGCACAGCTGGCAGTGTGGCCAGGGACGGCCACATAAGTCCCGTCAGGACAGAGTCGCACCCTCCCACGTTTCACTACCCGAGCTCGGTAACAGTGCAGATTCCATGTTCCTGTCCCGATACTCTCTGAGAAGTGCCTGATGATGCTGATGTACTTACAGACACAAGAACAATCTTTGCTATAATTGTATAAAGCCATAAATGTACATAAATTACGTTTAAATGGTTTGGTGTCTTTCTTTTCTAATTGGGTAGAATGGGCTCTTTATTAGGAATTTTTTTGTGTGCAGCTATCAAGTACTTGACTGAAATCTTGTCAGCCACAGTATCGAGGTTTATTCAAAGCTGGTATTTCCTTTGGAGGAAGAGGGGAACAGTCCCTCTGGGACCAATCCGTAGCCCCCCCCCGAGATAAAGAACAAGCACAATCCCTGGTAACAAACAACCGTGGGGTACTTCATCTTTGGAACGTGTGAAACTACATCTGGGCTGGTAATTACTAGGCATGCGAAATTGCATGTCGGAACAGACCACGCTAAAGGTAAAAACACCCGAGGGCAAGTTAGGGTCTGACGAGGAGGTCACAGAGCAGACACTGCGTGGTGTGGCTTTCCAGGAGCGTATGTGCTCAGCTACTACTGCCCGTTTGCTTGAGGAGGACCAGCCCTCCTTTAAGTGGCTGCAGATCAGAAATTTTTATGTTTCCATTTAAAAATGCCTGAGGAATGAGCTGTGATTAGATGAACGTGGTTAAAATGTATTTTTACGAATAAATCAGTATGAAGTCCAGTCTCTTCTTACTTCTGACCAGGCAAGTGAATGAATGAATTGAAGTAGCAAGGAAGTAGGTTATTCTAATGTTTATCGGTTTAGACACCAGAAGATCACTTCAGCTTTCACAGTTGTTATGTTGTTTTGATTATTTTTTTTTTTACCCCCTTCCAGCAGTGGAACCCTTTGTTTAAAATACACGGTAGTTGGAAGACCAGTGTGTAGAACAGATTTTTAAAAGCATCTACTCCCAGATCCTGGGGCTCATGCACAGATCAATTTGAAAACTGCCAATCTAGTCCAAATGCAGAAAACTGCCTTGATCATACCACCGGCACACACATCAGCTGGCCTTCCATAACCCTCTTTGCGTATACACAAAATCATGCATCTGATGTCGTTGCTTGAGACCATTGCCCAAGTTTAATTTGTAAGAAGGAGCAACACAGCAGGAAGGTTTCCCTGGGAAGAGCTCTCAGTGCTTCACTCATTAAGCCGGGAGAGACTTAACTTCCTAGGACAGTATCTAGGCCCCTGCTGTGACCAGAGATGACAGTAGAATCCGGATGTGTACCTAGGATTGTTTCTCGACCTGTGAACCAGCCACACCAGAGGACTTTGCCTTGGCTATTGTTTCTCCATGCTTGAGGCGGCCTGTAATAAAGATGGTACTAGTTAAACTTCCACTGTTGGTGTGGTTGGTTAGGAAGGTGGAGTGCTGTTCCAAGAGATGTGTCATGCTAAGTGGCAGTCTCTGAAGTAGACACCGTCACAAAACACATTGGACCTGGTACCATTAGGTAGTGTTCACTGAGCTGCAGCTGGGCTGTGGCCTCTAAAATGAAGATATATTCATGGTAGGTTTCTTTATTGTAATTTATTATTTGGGTGTAAAAATTGCTCTATCGATAACTTATATACATGGACTACGGGACGTTTCTGAGTTTAAGTAACTGGAAAAAAAATGAAATTTCTGATGACTAGGGAAGGGAGGTAGCTGTGTGCTGGGATGCAGGAGGGAGACAAGCAGGTGGTCCTGGGAGGTCTTGGGTGGATGCTACATCAGGAACCCAGACATGAAGTGGAGCCGTAGGCCTTGGAAGAAGGTACACGGTGTTTTGGGGCATTTAAAAGTTAAGAGAGCTTTAGTTTTTGAAGTCAACTGGAAGAGGAGGGTTTTTGTGCACGTGTCTAGCTTTGGAAATACGGCTGTTACAGGGGAAGCTCTATGCTGAGAAGACATCCACCTGTTACAGGAAGCTAGAGGGGGAGAAAGACTGAGACCAAATTTTCTTAGTTTCACTGGGGGTGGGACACTTCCCACCCCACCTCATCCCCAGTATTTCCCATAAACTCCAAAGCTGAAGGAAGTTCTTGCCATTAGTACCTTTATCAGGTTGACGTCTTCCCACAGTGAAAGTCTTGTTTGCTTGGCAGCCATTGGTGGAAAATAGAGATTCACATCCTTCAGAAAGAGGGTGACTTTGTGATGGCTTCTTAATCATTCTGTACGTGTTACTTCTGTGAGCTCCAACCCCCAGACAAGCAATTTTTATAGAATTTCTACCAAATGTAAACATTGCAGATGGCAGCATAGACTCCATGCTGGGTTCTCATAGTTACTGGAGTTACTGCAAACATGACCTGGCTTGTAACGTTACTAAAATTGCTGTCCAAGTCGATGACCTTAGATGAGACAGCTGCTTAAAAGAGGACTCGCTCAGTGCAAACTAGTTGAGATATTTGTTTCCCAAGAAGTTCCCTACCACGGACCCCTACTAAGGAAAGACAGAGACATGTTAGCTTACTTGAGCTTGACCTCACCCAGTCTACAGAGTAGACTCCAGGACTCCACCTCCATGTGCCCTTTCTTGCCCGTCCTTCTGGAAGACAGGGAGGGAGGAGAGGAGAGGGACAGACTGAGGCTGGTCACTCAGTTCACAAGAATGGATGGTTAAACTTAAAGGAGTTCTGTGAGCTGATTTTAAATACCTCCATTATTTATTAAATTAGATAAACTTAACTGTTACATAAAAACAAAGATAGTAAATCCTCAAAATCATCACTCTCTAATTACTACATTGCACTCATCTGCTGCTGAGATTACTTAGGTGGCTGTGTCAGTATGATGGGGACACTCTAGTGTGCTACTGCCATGCTGACGCTGAGCAAAGTTTCAGCTTCATGACTAATTTGAATGAGGGTGAGAAATAGTTTAACAATTAAATCACATCATCTAAGTTTATTGAGAAATCTATTAGGAAAAAAATAGATTGAGATGCAAGTCCATTTGTCAACTCCTGGTCAAATTGCCACCATATGTTGGCTACAGGTACATGCCACCATATGTTGGCTACACTGTATGTTGACTAAAGAGTTCAGCAAAAATCAATGAAACCATTCTGTGAGAATCAGTTGACTTAGTAGAATGTACAGTAAAGAGTATTGTATATTTTATTATTTGTAAATTGCTACTCATATCAGCAAGTTCCTAATAAATTTATGTATGTATATGCAGACATTCATTGTTACATTGTTTCCCGCAGAGCAAGTGGTTAAAACATTTCCTGGCACATCATGGCGTTGAAGGACTAGTGATTTTGACGACCTTGAGGAACAGACAGAGTAGGAATAAAGGAATAAGAACAGGAGGCTGAGGGAAGGTCCGGGGCGCAGTCATGGTGGCAGGTAACCGAAAAGGGATGTTTGCATTCAGTCTAGGGGCTGCACTTGGGGATCGGGAGGACCTCATGTGACCTTGAGGCTGCATGTTCCCCACCCCTGTTAGGGACTGATGAGTCCTCGAGATTGGATGGGGCATGTGTTACACCTCAGAGCTAACCCAGGGCACAGCGGGGCTTGGCGTGGGAAGAGTCACATTCGGGTGCCAAAGCCCTTAATTTGGGGAAGAAGCCAGGAGACAGTAGCAGTGGACATCAGCGACTGGGAAGGGTACACGGTGGGGTAGCCGGATGCCATGAGCGTCGACACAGGGCCTTTAACATGCAGGTGGAAGCGGAAGCTTCTGGAGTTGGAATGCAACAGGATGCCAGCTCTGCTTCGGAGACTCATCGTGTGTCATGGAAGTAATTATACTTGCTTACTGAAGTTACTGTGGAAACTAAGTGACCTGAGTTAATCCCCTATCCGAGTGCCCAGCACATAAAAAGGGCTCACAAAATAGGGGTGACCAAACATTCCGGTTTCCTTAGAACAGGCTGTTGTCCCAGAATGATTTATTAAAAGCACCTCTTGTCACTCTCAAGGTGTGCAGGTTTGGGTGATGGTTCATTCACCTTGTCATCAAATAACTGCTCTTTAACTAATTCCTGGAACCTCACCTCACAGTGGACATGCCAAGAGCCCCCAGTGGGTGAAAGGACCCAGGGAACCCCGTGGAAGAATCTGTCATGGGCTGGAGGTTAGCCTTCTGAAGGAATGTTAGCCTCATGTCTGAGTAGCATAGATTAAAATTTAATCTATGACATACTATGGCCCCCCCCAATTCAGATGTCGAAATCAGCCGTGGAGGGTGTTAGCAGGTGAGGCCTTTCGGAGGTGATTAGGTCATGAGGGTGGAGCCCTTATGAATGGTATTTGTGCCCTCACAAAAGAGACTAAAAAGAGCTACCTGGCCCCAGGTGAGAACACAAGTGAGAAAGCGCCATCTATGAACCAGGAAATGGGCCTGGATCTTGGACTTCCCAGCTTCCAAACCCGAGAAATAAACTTCTGTTTTCTGTAAGCCAGCGTATGTGTTTTGTTGTAGCAGCCTCAATGCACTAAGACAGCACACGAGGTCCTTCCCAGCTTTCCTTTGCATTTTCGTCTCCTCCACCCTGTGCGCCAGTCCCACTTCACTCCCTTTGACGCTTCCAGCCTTTTTGCATGTTGGAAGGTCTGTTTATCCCGAATGCCTTTCACCTCCCTTGCTTGTCAATCAAGGTCCAGCTCAAAGCCTTGCCCTGCCCTTCAAGCCCACCCCAAGCCCTCGTACCAGGTGAACCCGATGAGTTCAGGACTCCTTTTCCAGACACAGGCATGTGACTGTTCAGCTGTGGCTAAATAACAGTAATCAGTAATCCTGCTGAGGCAGCCCTATAACCACCCCACCAAGAAGCTCAGAGCCGGGCCTGCCTGACTTTGGGCCATCACCAAGCTCCCAGTGAGTCTAAAGCAACTGGCCAGTGCACTTGACCACCGGACACAGCCAAAGGCATTCCTCTTTGGTGAGCCAGTCTGCGGCTGCCAACATTCCAACAAATTAAAAGCAGACCAAGAAGCCCCAAGTATTTTTAACAAGTCTGGAGTTGCTATTCACTTCCTTCAACCAAGGCGAGTACAAAGATTCGAGACGGGAGGAGCAATGATAAAATGTCTAAAAAGGATCCCTGGCCTGCCTTCCAGCCAGCCCTCTCCACGGCTGCAGAGTCCTCCCTTTCCATAGGACTTTTCTCCGGACTCAAGGGACAGAGCCAGCCTTTCACTTAGCTCTCGCCTCCAAAATTGCCATTAATGAGACTAAGTGCCAGTTTGTCTACCTTCCCCCTGAAAGGGCTGTATGTTTATAGATATAAGCAGCTATGTTGTGCGTTGTGCTAATCCTGAGACAATTATAGCCTCTGAGTTTAAAAAAAAAAAAAACCAAAACAAAACAGCTGGCCACCCTTAGTGGATTTGTTTTCACACCCGTCACCTGAGAGGGTCACTAGCACAGTCAGCTGTGGATTTGCCTTAGTGTGGTGTCACTGGGCGGTCTCCACTTCTCCCCAGCCAAATGGGATTGGATAAAATACGTGGAGTTCATGTTCTGATTTTTTAAAATGCTATTTTGAAGCATTTGAAATATTCAAATATTTTTTTGAAATATTTTGAAATGAAATATTATTTTGAAAGGAAGGTAATCGATTGTCGTCTTTTGCAAGATAAAACTTTTTCCTACCCAAACAATGGCTTGGTGAAAAGGAGGCACGACCTGACGTCAGGCAGTTCTGTTTAGAAATGATTGTGATGTTGTAATAAAAACAGACCCTGATTAGAAAATTTCATTTACTCTTGTAAACACATCTTCCGGGACTTCGAAAGTTCTTAGAGCCCTATTAGCTATATTTTAGACATTATCTTTAAGTTTCTGTTCCCTTCTGACTACTTTTTTCTGTCTGCAGTAATTGGTATTCCATTAAAAGCATGGATATAATTTTCAAAACCCTGGATGGGGCTGGCTGGAAGCATTTAACAGCTGTATGGAATCTCATGTAACCATCATGTGCCTTTTTTTGGAAACAACAATCTGAGCAATTGTCCTTGTCTTTTGTAAGAAAAATCACATGCTTAAAAAAAAATAGATGACTAGCAATAATTCTGTTGTCACTTGGTTACTGGCAGGAGTAGGGAGAGAGGGAGGAAGACATACGAAAAATGCTTTCTTGGATCCCTCAGCCACACCAATCTGCAAACCTTTCTGGAGTAAATCATTTCCTTTGTCATTTCTGGGTAACTAAAAAAAGGCGTCGAAATGTTTCCAGGCTTGGGCATTCTGTTATGTAATACATTTGGAGTTTGAGTTACCTTACATTGCTCAGAGAGTTGACTCAAAACCCAGCCGTTTTTCCCCCTGCTGGATCTGAGTGTTGGGGAAACTGATAGGAATTGAATGAATGAAAATTCCATCTTTTTTATGGACAATAATGCCCCCTCTGGGATGAGAATTTCTTAATTGACAGCAAGAAGTTTGAATCAGCTTTGCATCCTAAAGGTGCTGTTCCAAAATCAAGCTGCCCTTTGCCTCAAATGTCCCATCCAGGAAGAGAGCTGCAGGCTTACCCTGCCGGGGAGGCTCCTGTCACCTGTAGATTCCAGAGAATAAAGGCCCATAATATGAAATGTGCGAAAGCAGCAAGGCTGGGCATTGACCAGAACAAAGCAAGTGTTGGAACTGGGTGTTTCTCTGCAAAATAAGCTGATTTTTTTTTTCTTTTTATCCAGGGCAGTTTTAAGACTTCTGGAAGAAAAACTACAATTAAGAAAAGTGGATGGATTATTAGGAAAGACTTTTTATTTAAAAAGTTTTGTGATTTTAATAGCACTTTGCATTCGCAATACCTTCCATGAGAGGATACCAGCCACTTCTGCCAATGCAAATTCCTCAGCCTCCCTTCGAATTAAAAAGAGTAGAAAACCCATTTGGGCCACAGACTAGTGAAAAGTGTCCTGGGGGAGGGAGGGAAGCTTAGTTACCAAAGACCCTGAGGGAGCCTGTTATGAAGAAACTTTGAAAATGAGACATGGTCTTTCTCGAAGTGTGAGCTCCTGTGAGCAACAGGATCAATGGGAAGATTTGCAAAAATGAAAACTCTGGGGTCTCCTGGACCCATGGAATCATAGAATCTGGACAGGGGTGTGAGGGTGGAGAAATCTGTATTTCAACCGTTCCGGGTGATTTTTATGAATGCTGCAGTTTGAGACACACCTCTAGTCTATGGAAATGTCACATTTTCTGCTATTCGTTCATTCATTCATTCAACACTTCCATTTCTTTGCTGAGCACCTACAGCGTAGCAGACCCTATGCAGGGTCTAGGGACAACCTATGTGTGAACAGGACAGCCACATCCTCCTTCCTCGGGAGGCTGGCAGCCTCCGCGTCTCTCCAGACGAGTAGTGAGGGTTAGCAGAAGGGAGTCATGAAGTATTCTTTAAAAATAGGCGACTCGGAGCAAATAAATACTGGGCTGATACCAGGCCTTGAAACTCTAAAATTTCCGTCATCTGTCAGAGGACTTTCCCTGCCTGGCTGGCTGGGGGTGCTGTATAAACGAGGTGCACAGCCTGGCCTCCTCCTCCCTCGGTGCTCACAGATCTGGGCCTGGGTTGGCCTCTCATCTGGTCTTGCCAGCTTGGGGACCAACCCCTGGAGAGCACAGTGGAACGGTGTGAGGGCAGTTTGAGCCAAGAGGCAGACCTGGAGACACCGCCGATTTGATCCAGGGGAACTTTGAGCCTGAGCTAACTGCCTCCAGGCTCGGTCTCAGAAAGGTCTGTTTCCCATTGGAAATGAGGCCTTTCTTTCCTTTCCTTTTCTTTTCTTCTTATTTCGTAGCTGCGGGAGAGAAGTGGCCCCTCATGGAAGATCTTTGAGGGAACTTGGGCTGGCCCAGCTGGTGGCGCTGAGATGAGCTTGCCACCCAGAGCTCTGTGGTCTGGGCTGGGGGGACACGCCTCGCCCCTGGGCAGGCCTGAGGCAGCTGCAGGGTGGAAGGCCTCTGCTCCACGCTGGTGGGGAAGGAGCCGCCCCGGGGCAGAGCCAGACACTCCATGATGATAGCACATCGGCACTTCATTTGGGTGGTGTCCTCAGGCCGAGCTCTGTTCCACGGATCACTTGAAGTCACTGCCCCTGTGGCTGCCTGAATTTTTTGTGTTTGTAAAGTGTCTCCAAAAGTAGGACATAAATCAATCTCTGTTGCAAACAGCATCACGTCCAATACAACCTAACCTTTTCCGGTGACTCAGGTCATCATTAGGAACGTGTGATGTGGGCAGAGTTGGTGTCCAGAGATGTCCTCAGCACTGTTGAGGCAGATCCTGATGCTGGACTCTGTCCGTCCTCCCTGCTCCCTTGTCTTCCTCTCTCTCTCCCTTTCTCCCCTCCCCCATTCCTCCCTCCCTTCCTTCTCTCTCTGCCTCTCACTCTTTTTTATTACGAAAAATTTCGAACCAAAAAAAGGTAGAGAGAATAAAAAGTATAATGAACCTCCATGTGAGGTTCGTTACTCAGGTTGAATAATGATCAACTCATGGCCAAACTTGTTTCATATACAGTCACGTGTCACTTAATGATGGGGACGTGTTCTGAGAAATCGTCATTAGGCGATTTTGTCATTGTGTGAACATCACAGAGTTACTTACACAGATCTAACAGGTGCATCCTACTGCACACCTAGGCTGCATGGTGCAGCCTATTGCTCACAGACTACACACCTGCACAGCGTGTCACGGCATTGAATACTGTAGGCAATTGTAATGCAATGGGATTTGTGTATCTAGAAGTATATAAACACAAAAAGGTCCAGTAAAAATCCAGCATAAAAATGGCAGGCATGTGCAGGACACTTACCACGAGTGGGGCTTGCAGGACTGGAAGTTGCTTGGGCGAGCGAGTGGAGAGTGAATGTGGAGGCCTAGGACGTCACAGGGCACTCCGTAGACTTCATAAACACCGTGCACTCAGGCTACACGAAACTGATTAAAATATATTTTTCTTTCTTCCAGAATAAATTAACCTTATTTACTATAACCTTTTTACTTTATAAACTTCTCAATTTTTAAAAGATTTTTGACTCTTTTGCAATGGTTTAGGTTAAAACACAAGCACATTGTACAGCTATATGAAAATATTTTCTTCATAATTCTGTAAGCTTTTTCTGCTTCTAAAATTTTTTATTTTTTATTTATTTTTTAATTTTTGTAAACACTTGTGTTAAGAACTAAGACACAAACACACATTAGCCTGGTCGGTATTATCAGCATCGTGTCCCCCTGGAAGGTCTTCAGGGGCAATAACACGCCTGGAGCTGTCATCTCCTGTGACAACA